>NIVC01004461.1:0-44971 GCA_002269645.1 Macrostomum lignano
TGCGAATTAAACAAAGTGCAGAAGTACGAACTAAATGAACAGACATCATCGTAAGATAGTACCTGTGAGTTTTATGCAAGTAATAATTGCAGTAGCTTATAAATGCTTTCTCAACAGCGTCACTGAATAGCTCGTAAGTGTCGAACTGCGTGATTTTTGCTTGGTAGGTGGAAGAAAGAGCTACAGTGAGTTCGAATCTTACATACCCAGGTAGCCAGGGGCCGCGTCATTGACCCTCACTGACAATGCCCCTGTTTCGAAGTGGAGCCCTCCCGTTTTGCTGGTCTTAGTCTTAACAAGAAAAGGCTACAACTCGCAAAAAAGCTGTAGTTCCAGAGCTGACTCACGTTCCCAAATTGACCGGCGAGAAGAAACAGGTCCATCTATCGGCCTCGTAGACGGATTCCGGCACGGAGCTGTCTTCTCCGCTAGTCCTAGCGCAGCCGGTGCTGTTGCAGACGCACTTGGTCAGGAGCCAGGCTCCGGTGACGTCAGTGCTTGTGGCGCTGGCGCCAAGTTTTGAGCAGGGCCCGCTGCCGTCTGTGCCGCTGCAGTTGCACGACTCAACCTGATAGTCTGTCGCCACGGTGGTCGGCGCCGCAGATTTGGCTGCTGTTGCCGCATCGGGGCCGGAGCCGTCCAGGCTGCCAACAGTGTACTCGGTGGCGGCCTGTCGGGCTGTCGACCTCGAGCAGGTGCGCGTCTCCAGGAGCGGCAGCTGGCAGAAGTGATCGTAATTTTGCTCAGTAGGAGCTTTGCCAGCTGAGATGAACACCAAGTATTCGATCATCTCGTCGTTGGCTGGGCCGTTGGTGGTGGTCGATTCAAGTGTCGTAGCGGCCTCAGTTGTCGTCTCGGTTCTGAACGTGGTGCTCTCGTTCATTGAGTTGTCGTTTTCCGACTGGATCGGTTCCGCTGTGTAATGCTTCACCTGAGCGAACAGACCGTCGAACTGTTTGACGCTCACCTTGGTGATGAGCATGCGCTCGGACTTTGGCCGCGTGGCGTTCACCTCCGGCTTAATGGCGGCCACGGCGTCCGGGTGGTTGCTGACCCAAACCTCCACTAGAGAGTCGTCGTTCAGATCTTTGACGGGGAACTGGTACTGCCGGTCGTTGTAGATGCCGACGCTTAACACTGGCGAGCTCATCCGGCTGCCGTTGCCGGCCATCGTGAAGATGTTCGCCCCGTTCTCGATCACCTGCGGCAGTTTGTGTGGGAAATGTATTAGAGAACGGTTGTTATCTTGTATGAAGACAATTTTAACCTCGTAATAATAATTTAATAACTGATTACACCTGCCCTAATGGCCAGATGTGCAACCGACAGCTCAGCCGCAGCTATTGCACGGCACATCTGAAGGCTGCGTACGGCTGTTCAGTCCAAGGACTGGGGGGGTCGCCACACACCCTCAATTACCCCAGCTGATGCTGGCACTTATTTTACAGCTGGGTGAACTGAGGCAATGCAGAGTTAAGTGTCTTGCTCAAGGACACAAATTGTTCCGAGTGGGTCGAGAATCGAACTCCCGACCCTCAAGTCGTGAGTCCGATGCCTTTACCACTAGGCTACAACTCCTCGTGTGATGATGAGTTTAACCTTCACGATGAGTGCAGCTCTGTATAAAACTCTGTATAGGTAAACAATGTAAGTTCGTGAATAACAAAAATGTGAGTCTCTCAACACAGACAGACTCCATACTCACCTGAGCAACAACTGCTTGCGACGGTTTTAACTCATTCGGATCGTATTGACTGGGCTCCACAAATATGCTGCCGTTGGCTGACTGACCGGTGCCGATGGAGCAACCCGAATCCTTGCCAGAGCCCTTGCCGAACTTCTCTGCGGATTCGGATTGCTAGTGTTTAACTTTACTGTCATCACTAAGATAAGTAGAATTTTGGAGACAGGTACATGGAAAAATGTCTAGTTGCACTTACTGCCCTCAATGCTATTAGTAGACTGCTTCTCCACATTCATTTTGATATTCCCCAGATCAATTGTAGTTGGCGTCTCGCCCGCCACCTGCTTGTTGCCCAGCGCCAGGCCAGTTGTGCGAAAGTTTTCTAACGCGCGCAGCGACACGTCCGACCGTCTAAGCCGCTCCTCGCTTGACAGCGTCGACGTGTCAACACCGCCGCCGCCGCCGCCGCTGTTGCTGTCGCTATTGTTTGACATCGTAGACTGCTGACTACGCACAATTTCGTCGAGCATGTTCAACGATGACGCCAGGACCAGAGAGCTGGTTTCCTTGATCTGGTCGTAAGTGACGTCCTCCGAGCTTGACAGATCGACCAGCCGTTTGGAGATAAGATCGCCGGCCGCAACGGTGTTCTCCTTGCTGCTTTCGCTGATCTCGTTCGGCACGGAGTTGGCGCCCTTCAGCATTTCCCCGGACAGCTGCAGCGTCTGTAGCTGTTCAGTCTCCGAAGCGTTCGGATTAAAAGATTCGATGGCGTTTCTGGCGGCATCCACAACCAAGGCCTTGGCCTGGCAGGGCGTGCGATGACCGAAAGCTTGAGTTTTAGTATCGCTTTATTGCAGCTACCATGCCACTGCCTGCTCAGACATGCCGCTATAGTGCTAATTCACCTACTGTACTCACCGCACTCCACTCCACTGCACCCACTGCACCATACTGACTTGGGCTGGACTCGACAACCAGCCGCGAAGTCCCAGCCCGCAGATCGTAATCGTCATCCTTAAGTTGCTAATTTAATAAATTCACCCTTGAGTAAATACCTTTACATGTACGGTTATCAAAAACAGCTATTTCCCCAAACGACATCCGACTTCACCAATTCCAAAATTTCATAACTACCAAACTTCAGAGAAGCTAGCAAACCCAACGGTACAGCTCTAAAGCCCATGCTCACCGCAGATCTCTCCTTCCTTCTCTTTTCCGCAGCCACTGGATCTGTGTCGTTGGCTGCACCGCTCGCATCCTTGGAGACCTGGTTGATGGCGGACAGGAGAGGCAGGGCTATCTGGGCCATGCTAACAACGCTGCCACTCTTCCCGGCGCCAATAATGTCGGTGAAGAACGGACTATTGGACTGGAACTCCTCGGATTTCATAGCCCTGGGAGTCACCCGAACCCGGGTCTGCGCATGGAAGGCCTCGCTGTAGGCGCCGTCAAACACTGACACGCAGATGGTCAGAGTGTAGTTGTTGGCCTCCTGACCGGCCGGCAGCTTAGCTTCAACCTCGCATGTGGGAGAGTCTGCGGCGCAACATTCGGGCGGGGATTGCAGGGTTGTTTGTTTGAGAACGAAAAAGAGGGAACGAAAGACAGATTAATACGAGCCTATTTAGGCGATGCAGTAGGGGCTTTTCCTGGCTAAATGAAATGAAATAAATGGACTTCCAGCAAGAGGAGAGCTGATTGTAGTATCCCTGCTGAGGTTGGCTCTGACCGGCTGAGGGAAATAGCGGACCAGGAAGGACTGTGGCTTCGGCAGGCACCACCAGGTCCCTGGAAATATTTTCGCTGCGATAAAACAGAGCCTGCGCACACAAACTTCAAGAACATGGGCTATCTTTTTGCTGCGCACCTTCTCAAACAAGAATCAAGTCGCCAGCCCATCGAGACATTCGACGATTCTGCCAGAAGGTCGGATTTTTCCTAAAAGCGCCAGTGTATTCAGTACACCCCCTGTGCTCCAATCAGCACTGCGCCTCAATGCAGCCTTGCAAGCCTCCGAATTTTACCAGCACGTCGATCACACGTGTCTGCATCAGCTCTGACTTCGTTGGTCTCTGGCATTCACCCAGACAGAGCTTCTGGACCTTCAGCAGGTGGCACCAGGTGACTATGGACACCCAGTTGCAAATTTCTCCACTTTCGCTGATCAAGCCCCGACAGTGGGCAAGCCTCAACTGCCGGAAGCCCTCAGCTGGTCTCTCAAACATTCCGGCATCACCCCGACGTCAACGGATGAACACCAGGCGACTACGAACTTCACCGATCAGCAACAAGGGCAACAAAAAGTTAGCCCGTGTTCTTGAATTTCGTGTGCGTGCGTTGCTCTGTTTTGGAACAGCAAAAAATCGTAAGATGGGTTCCCCCTGGTAGTTCGACGGGCGGAAAAAATGGCTTGGTAGACCCACTGTTAATCCTGCTTATTTAGGAGCCAGTGCGTATTATCTTATTAATGTGAAATGTGAACCAGCTTTGAACGAGTGATCCGATTATCATGTACCATTCTAATCTCCAAGTGGAATGATAAATTAGTACAGGTATAGCGACGTGGTTAAGATATACATGTAGAGACACTAAATTGTTATTGTGGCTGGGGGTGCTTAATATTGTATTTGGGGGGTGCTTGCTTTTGAGGGGGAGGGGGTACTTGCTATTTGGGAGAGGGGGGTACTGGCTACATGTATCTACATGTATGGGATTCTTTCTATCCAGGGATGCTTGCTATTTAGGGATGCTTGCTATCTGGATAGATGCTTGCTATCTGCAGGATGCTTGCTTTACTCGAATAAGGTGATTTATAAAACTGAAGAAGGAACTGGTTCTTAAGAAAATGTGCTTCTTTAGTTGTTTTCCCTGAATAATTTTTGCTCCTTGCTTATTGCGCGCCCGAAAGGGGGCACTAGATTGCTAGTAGAGACACTAAAAGAGGTCACTCACTGAGGATCAGCGGATAGCAGTCGGCACGCTTGGTTGGTGTCTGTTCGAAACTGTAGCCGACAGTGTAGATCATGTGCTCACCCTCGGTCGTTGAGGGCGGATAGCTGCAGGTAAAGAAGAATTTCGTCTTCATCGACTCGCCATTAGCCGGGTAGATGCTTGTGGAAATTTTGCTGGCGTTGGGGCCCTGGTTGACAGAGATGTACAAGAATTTGAATCCGTAGTTAGTGGAGTCGGAGCCGCGCCAAGCGCGCAGGCGGATGATGTAGTAGCCGTCACCCTCCGGGAAGAAGTTCGGCGGATCGATGGACAGGCCAGAGGAGGTTCGGCCTGGCGGAGTGGAAGACGGTTAGTGCTAAAACTTCAGATTAGTTAGTTCTGCTTATGCTCATTTGTCGTTAGCAAAGACAGCGTACAAATAACCAGGACTGTTTTATTTTGAAACGACGCATTGCTCGTGAATCACTCGAGACGATAGAGACTAACAAATCGTTCTTTTCCTTTACGATCGGCGACAAGCGGAGAACAGACGACTCCAGTTGGCAAGCCGCTTCATTAGGCGCCAAGTCGCACTACTATTACGCTACTCGCGCTGTGCCATGGGGCGCGGGGCGTCGTCGCGCTTTGATTTGCTCTCCTCGCTAACCAAAAAGACGGTCTCTTGATGCGGAGTCTCAATCTGTTGCCAATTACGCGAGTGCGCTGCTCTGTGTTCATTCTTTCGGTTGCCTAGGGGTTCGGAAAGTCCGCGTGTCCTGACGCCGACACAGCTAGACTAGAGGGATACACGCCAGCCTATGCATCTGTAGTGAGCCGCCAGTTTGGTGTTAGGCGTCGCACTATTGTCAGCAGTTTCCTTCGCCCTTGCCCTCGCCCTGGGTTGCTGTCTGCCGCTGGGCAGCCTCCCTCACCTTTTTCTGCCTGTTCTCTGTCGCCCCCCCCCTGTCACGCTGGTGTCCTGTTTCCCTTCTCGAAGTCCTAAAGTCACTTGCTGGTCCGTGTTTACTGAGGAATCACGTGCCCCAGGGCCCTTTCCCTAATCTATTCATTGTTTCTAAATACTAAAAATTGTTTCTAAAAATCAATCTTCTAATCAATCTGTCTTTGTTTCTAAAAATAGACACTGATTCACACGGCCCTGTGCACTTTGCCCGGGGACCCCTGCCTTCTCTCTGGCGGGAAGTGACGTCAGTTCTAAAAATAGAAAAAGTCACTATAGTAGGCTTTTCAGATTACCGATTCCAGAACCAGAATCGGTTCGAAGCTTTTCATATTGTCTGTTCCGTTTTCAGAATCGGTTCCAGAACTGTGATCCGATTCTGGAATTCGTTTCGAGAAATTTTCTCGATCCGTAGTCATGTTTGCACTTTAACAGTAAAATATAGGCCGGCCAAATTTAAATCGTCATTTTTTATAATTGATATATTAGTACTCTGTTTTTTGTCATATCCAAGACGAAGCAAAGTCAAGGAAAGACAATTAAATTATAAAGACTGACAAAGATAAAATGGGTTCGAAGCTTTTCATTTTCCTGCCGATTCTGGTTCTGGAACCAATCTTCGTGAAAAGCCTATAGGTCTCGCGCACAAAGGTGCACTGGGGATTCAAAGGCTATAAATACGGACCCTCTTAACCCTTGGTTCAGTCAAGGAGTGTTTCCCAAGTTTAGTTCTTAGGTTCTTAGTTTCTCAGTTCTTAGGTTCTTAGTTTCCGAAGTTTTCTGACAGTTCTATTGTCCAATCAACTCTCCCTTTATTGGCCTGACTAAACTTAGACGCCCAAGCCCAAAGGAGGCTAACACGGCCTTCCCAACCACCCACTGAGCGCGGCGGGATCTGCTGACCAGACGCCTTGTTCGTTAATCTTCAAATCTGCACGCTGTGCTGAGTTCGTTGACTTGTTTATTTCGTTCCGACGGGAAGCTCACCTCACCGAAGGCCGAGACCTGAAGGAACTGGAGGCAGCACTACCTACGCTACTTAGAGCTACAAGAAGACTTCCAAGAAGAGACTCGAGACTTCAGGCAGAACTTAAGTGCCTGCTAATCGGGAAGTAAAGCTCTGTACTTCACTGGTAGAGCAGTGGGATTTCAAGACCTTACCAGGCCACCTCGAGACAACCATCTGTACTTCACTGGTGGCAGCGGTGGGATTTCAAAGACCTACCAGGCCACCCCAAGCGAGAACCCTCAGTACAGCACATCCTGACGTCTCGCCTCGCTGAAGGAAGACAGGTGCTGAAAGACTGTGTGGGTGCGTCCTGATGCCCCAGACTTCGGGAAGTGTCAGCACAGCAAATTTATAATTCATTCAAAAAAAAACAAAAATAATGAAGATAGAACAGTAAGAAACACAACAGAGAAACAGTTTTTAGTTGACGAAGATTTTTACGAAACCGTCAGATAGAAGATTCAAGGATTAGCTTACCTCGTACTAATCTTTGAGGATAGTAACTCTAGGTGCGTAAAAGTACTTAAAGTACATCTAAGATATAAGTTCTTGCAACAAAGGTATACAGTAAGTTACCTGTGCTGG
Organism: Macrostomum lignano; assembly: GCA_002269645.1. Classification (NCBI taxonomy): domain Eukaryota; kingdom Metazoa; phylum Platyhelminthes; family Macrostomidae; genus Macrostomum; species Macrostomum lignano. The sequence continues at coordinate 7,174 of NIVC01004461.1, forward strand.
CATACTCCACTCCATCTGCAAAAAATCAAGTAGAGTAGAGTATTTTGTCATTTCAATAGCAGCTCATCATATAGAGAATAAATATGACAAAATTCCTTCCGACCTTTCTGGGTCCAATATTTGTTATCAAGTTCCATCTGGTTGAAGCCGTCGTCTAGCGCTGTGGAGCTCAAATCGCTCGGGCAGACCTTCAGCGAGCTGTTAAGCGGAGTGCACTGCCAGAAGAATCCGTAATCGATGCCGGCCACGTAGTTCTCAATACGCATTTGAAACTTGGTGACCACCTTCGGGTTCACGCTGATCGACTTGTAGCCGCAGGCGTTGCCGTTCAACTTTTTATGAGGTATCTTCCGCCTGAAGCAGTTGCTTACGCACCTGCGGGACAGAGGGTGGTGGTCATAGCTAAGGAGCTGTCACAACCCAGTAGCTATTATTAAACATAAATCCATGATTGTTAGCTCACACTCCGCTGACAATGGGTGGCTCGCCTCTGGTGATTTTCAGCGTAGCCGAGACCGGCTCCGGGAGCAGGTCATCGCACGTATCCTTGATCACCAACGTGAAGTGAATCGCGTCACCCTCGAAGCTGAACTTGGTGTCCACATACACAATGCCGTTGTGCATGTAGTATAGAAAATTGTACTTTCCAATCGCTGCCTGATCCTTCCAGCCTGGGATCCTGTCGTACACGCCTTTCACTACTTCGTTTGGATAGCTGGAGGTGGTGACGTTCACTTTCATCCAGTCCTCCAAGCCCATAGGCTTCAGGTAATGCCAGGTGACCAGCGCCTGCGAAATGAAGCAAGTGCTCTCGTGAACGTACCCGCCATCGATTTTGAGCTTCTTGCAGGCAAGTGTCTGCTCGCTGGCATTGTAGGCGTAATTAGGGCCGAACTTCATCGGCTCGCAGTCGTGCCGGCAGTACGTAGCCACAGACCAGCAGGGCAACTCGCCGTCCGCGTCGAACTTGTTCGGATTAACGCTGCACGAAGCGTCGAAGCTCAGCAGGGAGCCGTAGGGAGCCTGCGCAGGGTCCTCTAAGTCATTCCAGGTGATGTTATCCTTGCTGTACTTGAACTGGAGGCAGGGCTCCACAGGGGCTTTGTACACATAGAAAGTGACGCACTCGGTCGCATTGATAGTTGGCTCGTCGTTCATTGTGAGCTGCGCGCAGACCCGGTAGGCTTTGGAAAAGCGCAGAGAGAAGGCCGGCAAGGTGAGCAGGCGGAGGTGAATGTTCGTTGGCCCGAACCAGTCACCTTCCAGCAGGTTTTGCAGGTTCTCGCTTGACCGGTGCTTTGTGTAGAACGCCTGAAGCTGAGCTGTAAGCGCGAGTGCAGGGAAGCGGTTGCATTGAAATATGCATGAACATCTACTGTAACCCTAGAGTTCCGCTGTAACCAAAATTACCTACGGTAATATTGTGAGAAAGTAAAGAATGATAGAAGCAGTTTAGCCTATCACACAGTAACAATATATCATTTATTTATTGCACAAGAAGAATGGTTGGGATTGCAATCATCTTAACTTCAGCCCCCGACCCTCCAACCACTATGTGCATGTGGCACCAAAAATCTCTATTGCTTGAGTCGCCAACCTCAAGGACTTAATAGGTTCCATCACAAAAGCTTTGAAACTGGCAACATTCATTCATTTCTACTGCTATGCCCTCCAACCATAAAATCAAGGGCTCCAATGGTCTCTTAAGCCTTTTAAGTCTCAGCTATGGAGTGGCCAATATTACTAAATATGGAAACTACGAGTAGATATGGGAAATATGTGTTCCCACAGCGGTAGCATAAAAACCTCTGTGAAATTTCCCGTAGCCGTCAAAGATGCTTGAAAAGGAAGAAAGAAAGCATGCCAGACAAGAAAAGCGCTGGCTATAAAGACAACCTTGTGTGCTTCTTAGTGAAGCGATACTTCGAGACTCACTCATTTTGGATACTTTAAAATCAATATCAATGTTCGAGATCAAGCTTTTACTGACCGCCATAGTCCGTCCAGAGTCCAGAGCCATTGTTAAACTCCTCGACTGTCCACTTAACGTGCGTACTGATATTATAGCAAGATATTTTCATGTCGCCACCGATTTCAACCACCTGGTTGCGTTTATAACGCGTTTTGGTAAACCTCGCAGCCAAGTTGGGCACCGGGATTGAGCAGAAGCCCTTGGAAACGGTCATAGTCCAGGAGTAGTCGAGGCTGGAAAAACTGTTGGCTGCGTGCAGAGTCACAGTTTCGGCACCGTAGTTTTCAAAGTTTTTGAAGAAGGTGGTCCTGCTAAAGGCTGAACCCGTCAGGGACTCCTGGTAGCCATTGAGGTAGTAGTCAGTGAGCTCGGTGTCCCAATAGCACTGCGACTTCCTCGACGAGAAGTAGGGATCGGAGTTGCAGAAGGCCTCGAAACCGAACATATGCTTGCTGCCGTTGTTGACTACGCGGGTGCCGAAGTTGCTAAAGTCGATGATGAAGCAGGTGTTAGTTGGGAACGCAGCGAAGTCCATGGTGACCTCGTAGGGATAGTCCATCGGCATGGCCACTTTGGCGCCAATAGTAACATCGATGACGCTTCGTTTTAGCTCAATGTTGTACGAGTCTGCCTGCCAAACAAGCGGGTTGGTCACGTTCACCCGAACGGTGAAGAGCAGAGGCTTGTCGAACTTGTGCTCGATCCAGTTCACCGTAGTTACAGCCGTATGACCGTCACCGAAGTCCCAGTTATAATACAGCGGAGACAGATGACCGAATTGCGTTATAGCAAAAAACTTGAGCGGGTGCTCAATCGGATAAGCGTACGTGCGACTCATATCATGCACCGGAGTGTTGCCAGTGTACATCCCCGGGTACAGAGTGATATTGCGATTCAGGTTGACGATCTGCGAGTAGATCCGTTGCGACCAGGTGAGAGTCTGCGAGCCGGCTTTGTTGTACAGGCGCACGGTGGCCGTGAAGTTGCCCGGGTGTCGGTACTGCTGTGTTGGCGCGAACTGGCAGTGTACAAAGCCAGGCCCGAACTGCCCGGTGCAAGCGTCGTTGTTGGCGGTGTTGGAGGTGTCGCAGCTGACTAGGGCAATGCCGGTCGCTGCGCTGCTGCCGTCGCCGAGGTCGATGTCATAGAAGACCGAATAGAGTGGCTCCAAGGCGTTGATGGTGGAGTTGCGGCACAGCTGAAGCCGGGTGTCTGTCATGTTCTCCGGTCGACGAAGCAGCTTGATGAAGGAGGCGAGCAGCTCGAAACCAGCTGGCACGAACATGACTTCAACTACGGTGCGGTCGAGCTGCGCCGTTACGCTAGTGGTGACGCGGTTGACGATGGTGCAGGAGGCGGAGTAGTTGCCGATACCGGCGAAGGTGTGCGTGAACGTGGTGGTGTGGTTGTTGTCGTTGACTGTCACCGTCTGGCTGTTGCCGTCGCCGAAATTGATGGTGACAGTGTAGTCGGAGCCCCAGACGAGGTTCAAAGTGTAGGTCACAACCTGGCCAGGCCGCACTACATAGGCTGAAGCTGTCAGCACGGGGCCCATGATGGCCTCCTGGACCACCAGGCTGGTGTTGCTCACCTGTCGGCTGACCTGGTTGAACATTTCAATTTTTCTAATGTAGACACCTCGTGAGTAGTTGCGCTTGTACTCAACGACGCGACGCGAAGCGCTCCAATCGACTAGGACAAAGACTGGGTCGCCGCCGTCGGCCGGGTCAATGATGGCGCTCACATTGGTTGGCACGTCTGAGTTGCTGGCGTTCCACGTGAAGTAGATCGTGGACAGAGCGGGGCTGGTCGGCGTGGTCGCCAATAGCAAGTCAGGAACAATGAATGTCGTATCGTTCAACAACGGGTGCTGAATGATCACCGTGTGCTGCAGGTGGATTTTGAAAGCAAAACTAAAAGATTACTTTCAATATAAGCTGCTAAAGACTGAGAAAGTGCAATTACAATGTTGGTTATTGGCATATGAAACTTACGCAGACAAAGAAGCTAGACACGTGGTTGACGGTGGTCAGACAGACGTTGTAAAATCCGTCGCTGGCAAAGCTGTAGCCGCTATTAGCCAGCATGGAGGAGTTGAAATCCGCCAGTGAAGCATTCACTGACCAGCTGTACACGGGCTTGCTGCCGCTGTGGCTGCCAATCTGGTATGGGACCTTCGTGTGGCTCGTATCTGGAAATTGTGAATGAATTTTGTTTAGATGCAGTTAATTAAGATCTGCTCCCACAATTGTATGTTTCACAAGCTGATCGCATGTTTCAGACACTAGTAACTTGTTGACCTTTAAAACTCAGCTTAAACTCACAGTAAAGCGGAGCCGCAAAGGTGACATTAATCAGCGGGATTTGCACGATCAATGGCAGCTTAGACACTGCGGTTTGACCGTCAACCCCGGACACAATTGAAGCGGTGATATTGAACGGATATTCGTCGTTGCAGTAGTTGGTTGTCCAGTTGCAGCCCACGTTGGCGAAGCGATGGTTGCCCAGCACCGACAGTTGCCGATTGCCGAAGAACTGCACCGCCTTCACGCTGCGTCGGGCACCGGAGTTGAGAGTCGCCAGAGTGACTCTGCGAACAGTCGCGCCATCCAGGGTGAAGTCGGCGAAGCTGGTATTCCAGGACAGCAGGTGCTCCGTTTCGTTTAAGTTCACCTCGGTTAGAGTGCTATTTTCACATGCCACAGCACCGTTGGGGTCATAAAGTGCAAGAAGATCGCCCGGAATCAGGCTAAGTCCGCCGCCCGGCAGGTAAACAGTCTGGAAGTAATGAGAAGCAGACGGGCTAGTCAGGTTGGCAGCGACGCTCTGGTGGACGTAGTAGCCATCGGCGAATAGAGACGAATCCTGGGCACTCCCGGATCGGCAGATTCGACGGTTGGTCGACCAGGCGGAGCCGGAGCCGCAGGCAACGGACCGAGCGCCTGGCAGGGCCGAGCAGTTGTTGGTGCAGGCGTTGGCGCGGTTGCAATAAACGGAGCCACTGCTGCAGACTGGGCGCAGAGCCTGCATTAACAGATAAGGATGGGTTAGGATTGGTGAAAGCTGCATAACAGTAATCGCGGAACACGAAGCTTCGGTTAGTGGGAGGAGCAAGTGTGCTTGTGTGAGTGATGGGTGTGCTTGTGTGAGTGATGGGTGTGCTTGTGTGAGTGATGGGTGTGCTTGTGTGAGTTATGGGTGTTTTGTGTGAGAGATGGGTGTGTTTGTGTGAGTTATGGGTGTTTTGTGAATGATTGATGTGCTTGTGTGAATGGATAGTGTGCTTGTGTGAGTGATGGGTGTGCTTGTGTGAGAGATGGGTGTGCTTGTGTGAGAGATGGGTGTGCTTGTGTGAGTGATGGGTGTGCTTGTGTGAGAGATGGGTGTGCTTGTGTGAGTGATGGGTGTGCTTGTGTGAGAGATGGGTGTGCTTGTGTCTTGTGTCTGTGTCCGTTCCATGTGCCATGGTTTTCGGTGTCCGTTCTTTATACCGTGGGATTAAAATTATTTGCGCTCAGTTTTGACGTTATATCCCCTACTCCGTGCACTTTTTTGACCGGAAAACATCTCTTGAATAAGGAATTGAAAAGACGCACCAGAACGGCGATAGTGGCCGGTTGGGCGACAGGCCTGACCAGCGGTACGACGGTCGTGATGGTTATGTTGGAGTCAATCCGGAAGCTGGAAAAGACGGTCACTGAGTGCTCCGGGTCCGTCCATATAGCGTCATTCGATTCGTTAAAGGCCACGCTCCGGCGATATGTCACCGGGAATGTGTCTGCGACAGGGAAGGCGGGTTATCGCCTATTATATGCAAACCCTAACCTATACATGCGCTCACCACCGTCTACCCTACTCACCACCGTCTACCCTACTCGCCACCATCTACCCTACTCACCATCATCTACCCTACTCACCATCATCTATCCTACTCACCATCATCTACCCTACTCACCTTTATCTACCCTACTCACCACCATCTACCCTACTCACCATCATCTACCCTACTCACCATCATCTCCCCTACTCACCATCATCTACCCTACTCGCCACCATCAACCTTACTCGCCATCATCAACCCTACTCACCATCATCTACCCTACTCACCATCATCTCCCCTACTCACCATCATCTACCCTACTCGCCACCATCAACCTTACTTGCCATCATCTACCCTACTCACCATCATCTACCCTACGCACTATCATCTACCCTACTCACTATCATCTACCCTACTCACCATCATCTACCCTACTCACCATCATCTACCCTACTCACCATCATCTACCCTACTCACTATCATCTACCCTACTCACCATCATCTACCCTACTCACCATCATCTACCCTACTCACCATCATCTACCCTACTCACCATCATCTACCCTACTCACCATCATCTACCCTACTCACCATCATCTACCCTACTCACCATCATCTACCCTACTCACCATCATCTACCCTACTCACTATCATCTACCCTACTCACCATCATCTACCCTACTCACCATCATCTACCCTACTCACCATCATCTACCCTACTCACTATCATCTACCCTACTCACCATCATCTACCCTACTCACCATCATCTACCCTACTCACCATCATCTACCCTACTCACTATCATCTACCCTACTCACCATCATCTACCCTACTCACCATCATCTACCCTACTCACTATCATCTACCCTACTCACCATCATCTACCCTACTCACCATCATCTACCCTACTCACCATCATCTACCCTACTCACCATCATCTACCCTACTCAGCATCATCTACCCTACTCACCATTATCTCCCTACTCACCATCATCTACCCTACTCACTATCATCTACCCTACTCACCATCATCTACCCTACTCACCATCATCTACCCTACTCACCATCATCTACCCTACTCACTATCATCTACCCTACTCACCATCATCTACCCTACTCACCATCATCTACCCTACTCACCATCATCTACCCTACTCACCATCATCTACCCTACTCACCATCATCTACCCTACTCACCATCATCTACCCTACTCACCATCATCTACCCTACTCACCATCATCTACCCTACTCACCATCATCTACCCTACTCACCATCATCTACCCTACTCACCATCATCTACCCTACTCACCATCATCTACCCTACTCACCATCATCTACCCTACTCACCATCATCTACCCTACTCACTATCATCTACCCTACTCACCATCATCTACCCTACTCACCATCATCTACCCTACTCACCATCATCTACCCTACTCACTATCATCTACCCTACTCACCATCATCTACCCTACTCACCATCATCTACCCTACTCACCATCATCTACCCTACTCACTATCATCTACCCTACTCACCATCATCTACCCTACTCACCATCATCTACCCTACTCACTATCATCTACCCTACTCACCATCATCTACCCTACTCACCATCATCTACCCTACTCACCATCATCTACCCTACTCACTATCATCTACCCTACTCACCATCATCTACCCTACTCACCATTATCTCCCCTACTCACCATCATCTACCCTACTCGCCATCATCTACCCTACTCACCATCATCTACCCTACTCACATTCTCGGCCCCTCCCCACCTCTGCAGTGTACCCTCGGCAGTCAATCCTACCTGGCAGATTAGAAAACTGCTTAGCCGTGCCGTCACCGAAGTTAAAAATGGTGGACAAGTTGGAGCCGAGGCTGATCCTGACGGTAGCTCGGAACTCCTCCATCACAGGATAATATCCTGGCGTATTGTTGGCAAAGTCCAGCTCCAGTGACAGCTGGGCGCTGATGGGATAGTACACCTTGTAGGATTTGGTCTTGTGCTCCTCGGCCTCCGGCGTGGTAAACTTAACGTAAACTAGGCCGCGTCGGTCTGCAATACGAGCCACGATTTTCTAATGCTGAACCCGCACTTTTTACTATGAGTAGACTGTTGTGCGAATAAATTCTAAAGTTTTTTCAGTCTACGAGCTACGGCCTTAAAACTCGTATTTTATTTGCTCTATTCGGAAAAAAATCTATTCCAAGCGGACTCACTGGAGAAGGTCGGGCGCACAGGGATCTCGGTGGAGTCAGTCAGCTGGTTGGAGATCGGCACCGTGAAGTGCTGGCTGATGCTGGCTTGCTCATCCACATCAACAGCTCTGATGGTGACGGGGAACCTGGCGGAGGCGCTGACGTCAGCCTTGGGCAACTCGGCGAATATTGTTGTCGGCGTGCGGAGCTGAGCTGCAAATTTGAGGCGGTGGTGAATTGAGCAGTGCAAAGGCCTTTGATTTCATCATGACTCACGAGTAGTTCTCAGGGTAAAGCATAGCTACCGTAGGGACTTCAGTTTTGTGACATCCGGGTTACCCTGTTCAAGGATTAACATCCTACATCCGTTGGGGGTTGTAGCCTAGTTGATTGAGCGTCGGACTCACGACTGAAAGGTCGGGGTTCGATTCCCGATCCCACTCGGAACAATTTGTGTCCTTGAGCAACACACTTAACTCTGCATTGCTTCAGTTCACCCAGCTGGGGTAATTGAGGCTGTGTGGGGCGACCCCCAGTCCTTGGACTGAACAGCCGTACGCAGCCTTCAGATGCGCCGCGCAATAGCTGCGGCTGAGCTGTCGGTAGCGCATCCGGCCACTAGGGCAGGTGTAATCAATTATTTATTTATTATTATTTTTATTACATCCGGGTTACCCTGTTCAAGGATAAGCATCGTATCTCCATGTAGTTTGTGCATCACCTTGTAATCTTAAATTTAGTTTGAGAAGACTAAAGTTCTTTTGTTCAAGAGTTTGAACTCGGGTTCGAGTTTGCTCAATCTATCAATGACTATCAAAATCTCGATTCGCAATTCAACACAGGCAACTCGTCTTACTCGAGGACGCTAGTAGAGTGGCATTGAAGATGGGGTTCTGCACCAGCGCCTGATAGACAGTCTGCTCAGTTATGAAGCATGAATCATTGGACGCCGGGCACATGCTGTCGTAGGGGTTGCCGCAGTTGACAGAGCTCTCCAGACTAGTGTAGTTCTCGTTGCCGCAGAAACAGGCCGTGTGGCTGTAAGCCGCGTACCTGGTTGGGGATGGGAGTTTAATTGATTGGGACGAATTGTTTTAGTGTTGAATTGCAGGATTGCAGGATATTAATAATCGTGAACCGATTTTGGCTGCAATAATATTTTGTGTCTCAGCTTATTATTACGAAATCTCACTCTCTGAAATTCAGCTTTTTGAAGCAAAAATTTAGCAAAGTACAGTGGGAGATTGGGGAGAAATTAGATTTGCGGCGAAATTTCGATTTTCACCTAAATTTTCGACCGATTTTGTCTATGGTTAAAACGCTAAACGCACAAAATATTGCGACATCTATGAATTCAAGTCCACCCTGTCAACAGCTATCTTTATTGAATCATCCGCAAACTGAGCTGCTTACGCGATAGTATCCTCCTGTGTAGCGCAATGCAGCAGACATGACTCCAAAGTGATTGGAATGTCGGAGAAGCTGGCGCCCTGCAAGCCGGGATTGCGCCTGTAGGAGCGCTGAAAAGTGTCGTTTAGAGCCACGACCTGGCAGCCGTAGTTGGCAGCTGCGACTGAAAATTGGGTAGAAAATTCCATAAATGTAGCAGAAGACAGACTAGAATTCCGCCATTGACTAATGCAGCTGTACTGACCTTAAACTGACTAGAATTCCGCCATAGACTAATGCAGCTGTACTGACCTTAAACTGACTAGAATTCCGCCATAGACTAATGTAGCTGTACTGACCTTAAACTGACTAGAATTCCGCCATTGACTAATGTAGCTGTACTGACCTTAAACTGACTAGAACCGCCATAGACTAATGTAGCTGTACTGACCTTAAACTGACTAGAATTCCGCCATAGACTAATGTAGCTGTACTGACCTTAAACTGACTAGAACCGCCATAGACTAATGTAGCTGTACTGACCTTAAACTGACTAGAACCGCCATAGACTAATGTAGCTGTACATTAGTACATTACTAATGTAGCTACAAGATTTACAACAACAGTGACAAAAAAATGCTTTTTACCTGCGGTAGCCGTCGTTGCCAGGCTAAGCAGAACCGCGGTGACCAAGGCGGCAACAGCGAAAGCATTGCGCAGCTTTGCCATCGCAAAAATAGCTAAAAGAAAACGGACTATGCAAACTTTTTTCAGACTTTCTTTTCTACAAATCTTGATTGAAAATGTCTCAACAAGATAATCGTTGTGAGAGTTGGCCAGTCTAGAAACCGGACTTAGCCGCGGAGCGCTGGCTGGGGGAGCGGATGACGTCCCGGTTTTTAATCAAGTACCCAGCCGGGCCGCCCGCATCAAAATCCAACCCCGCTTCCGGGTTTGCTTGTTGCCGTCGTTTCCATAGTAACATATCCTGCCTAAACTGCATTGGCTTCCAGATATTTCCCGACACGATCGGCCCCCATCCCCAATCTCCCCATTCTGGGGGGGGGAGGTAGCGGCTGTGCAGGCGCCAGTCTCATCCTCCCATATCTCAGCATCTTCTCTAGCTCCGCTGCCAACCCCTCCCAGCCAGCAACAATTGATAAAACTATCAAAATTAACCCCCCCATACACACACTCAATCCCCAGCTGACCATTAGTCTTTATTTATCGATTCCGAGAGAGACAGAGGGGACCAAATGAATGATGGGGAGGCGGACATTGAAGTGGACAGGGAAAGAAATAATGAGGAGTGTCAGCTTTGGCGAGGAAGTTTTTTGTCCATCCCTACCATTGTATGCAGGCCACCGGCAGGTTGCGCCACACTGCAGCATCGCAGCCGCCGACCCACCGTGCCTCATCCCCACATAAGGCGAGGCCCCCCTTGCCTCAAGTCTCTCAGCACTGTCAGTTATTTCAATTCATTTTTCTATCCATCTCTCTCTGTGCCCATTGCCCACAGTTGTGCCAGTCGCCATGCGCACGGGACAACAAGAAGGATAAACTTTTAGTGACTCCGCCGAGGGGGCGGGAGGCATAATGAGACCCCCCAGCAGCTGCTGCTGAATGCTCTACTGGGATGGCGGGGTGCGGGGGGACTCAAAGCCATGAGTTTCCGCAGCAGCAGCTGCTTTTGCGGACCAGATAACTAATTGCGATATATTGGGCATTGCAAGCAGCACTTCATTGAGTAGTGCAGACTTATACTCAGCAACATTGAAAAGTCGCCACCCTTTGCCCCAGTGAGCAGAGTCTTTCGACCAGTGTCTATCACCTGGCCAACCATTTTGATATTTAAAAATGCTTCAAAAACAATGAAAACCGAGCGGAAGCTTCAATCCATCAAATCTTCGCCATCCGCTCCTCCCGATCCCTCCTCACCCAGCTCAACTCTGCGTCACGTGGCGCAAGTTGCGTCACTCAAAAGTCAATACTGAGCTGGAATTTACTGCGCAGTCTCAAGGGGGGCGACTTTTTAATGTTGTTGAGTATAAGCCCTTTATTTTGGTTGGAAGGGCTGCGATCCTAAGCTGCCAATATTTGGCCTCTTGGTGGCCGCCCCTGTCGCTTAGTGGCCGCATCTGTCTCTTAGTGGCCGCATCTGTCTCTTGGTGGCCGCATCTGTCTCTTGGTGGCTGCCCCTGTCTCTTGGTGGCTGCCCCTGTCTCTTGGTGGCCGCATCTGTCTCTTGGTGGCTGCCCCTGTCTCTTGGTGGCTGCCCCTGTCTCTTGGTGGCCGCCCCTGTCTCTTGGTGGCCGCCCCTGTCTCTTGGTGGCCGCCCCTGTCTCTTAGTGGCCGCCCCTGTCTCTTGGTGGCCGCCCCTGTCTCTTGGTGGCCGCCCCTGTCTCTTGGTGGCTGCCCCTGTCTCTTGGTGGCTGCCCCAGTCTCTTGATGGCTGCCCCTGTCTCTTGGTGGCCGCATCTGTCTCTTGGTGGCCGCCCCTGTCTCTTGGTGGCTGCCCCTGTCTCTTGGTGGCTGCCCCTGTCTCTTGGTGGCTGCCCCTGTCTCTTGGTGGCCGCCCCTGTCTCTTGGTGGGCATACTCTGTCTCTTGGTGGGCATACTCTGTCTTGGTGGCACGCAAGGACTACTCAAGTAACATATAGGACGCAACACTCGAAATCTATGGTAAATGTTTTGAAGGCAACTTTTCGCCGAAAAATACACTACAGAGATAGGAGGTTTTAATTTTTTCAGCACAAAAATTCTCCTATCAAAAGCAATTGTTATTGCTTTTGATAGGAGGCAGATCCAGTGTTCATCTTTTGATATGTTGTGCCTTTCTTTATTGCTCTATCGATATTCATAAAGCTTTTCGTTCAGAAATAGTTTTAAAGGCAGGTTAAACCGGAAAAATACACTGCGGAGATAGAAAATTTCACAATTTTCAGCACCAAAACAGTGATTGGGTCTCTTAACAGTGTCAGAGAAAGTTCTAATTACAATATTTTGTGCCTCACATGCTGCTCTCACGACGCATTAGTCGATTTTTCATGTTAAATTGGTCTGTCACTTGAAAAAACGTTTAAAATAATAACAAGAGCAATTTAAAATGAAAAATCGACTAATGCGTCGTAAGAGCAGCATGTGAGGCACAAAATATTGTAATTAGAACTTTCTCCGACACTGTTAGAAGAGAATATCAGATAATTAAGAATGTCAAAGAATTGAGAATGTCAGAGAATTGAGAATGTTAGAGAATTGAGAATGTCAGAGAATTGAGAATGTCAGAGAATCAAGAATGTCAGAGAATTGAGAACGTCAGAGAATTGAGAACGTCAGAGAATTGAGAATATCAGATAATTGAGAATATCAGATAATTGAGAATATCAGATAATTGAGAATGTCAGAGAATTGAGAATGTCAGAGAATTGAGAACGTCAGAGAATTGAGAATATCAGATAATTGAGAATATCAGATAATTGAGAATGTCAGAGAATTGAGAATGTCAGAGAATTGAGAATGTCAGAGAATTGAGAACGTCAGAGAATTGAGAATATCAGATAATTGAGAATGTCAGAGAATTGAGAATGTCAGAGAATTGAGAACGTCAGAGAATTGAGAATGTCAGAGAATTGAGAACGTCAGAGAATTGAGAACGTCAGAGAATTGAGAATATCAGAGAATTGAGAATGTCAGAGAATTGAGAACGTCAGAGAATTGAGAATATCAGATAATTGAGAATGTCAGAGAATTGAGAATATCAGATAATCGAGAATGTCAGAGAATTGAGAACGTCAGAGAATTGAGAACGTCAGAGAATTGAGAATATCAGATAATTGAGAATGTCAGAGAATTGAGAATATCAGATAATCGAGAATGTCAGAGAATTGAGACTGTCAAAGAATTGAGAATGTCAGAGAATTGAGAACGTCAGAGAATTGAGAATGTCAGAGAATTGAGACTGTCAGAGAATTGAGAACTTCAGAGAATTGAGACTGTCAGAGAATTGAGAATATCAGATAATCGAGAATGTCAGAGAATTGAGACTGTCAAAGAATTGAGAATGTCAGAGAATTGAGAATGTCAGAGAATTGAGAACGTCAGAGAATTGAGAATGTCAGAGAATTGAGACTGTCAGAGAATTGAGAACTTCAGAGAATTGAGACTGTCAGAGAATTGAGAATATCAGATAATCGAGAATGTCAGAGAATTGAGACTGTCAAAGAATTGAGAATGTCAGAGAATTGAGAATGTCGGAGAATTGAGAATGTCAGAGAATTGAGAATGTCAGAGAATTGAGAATGTCGGAGAATTGAGAATGTCAGAGAATTGAGAATGTCAGAGAATTGAGAACTTCAGAGAATTGAGACTGTCAGAGAATTGAGAATATCAGATAATCGAGAATGTCAGAGAATTGAGAATGTCGGAGAATTGAGAATGTCAAAGAACTGAGAATGTCAGAGAATTGAGAACGTCAGAGAATTGAGAATGTCAGAGAATTGAGCATGTCGGAGAATTGAGAATGTCAAAGAACTGAGACTGTCAAAGAATTGAGAATGTCAAAGAACTGAGAATGTCAGAGAATTGAGAACGTCAGAGAATTGAGAATGTCAGAGAATTGAGCATGTCGGAGAATTGAGAATGTCAGAGAATTGAGCATGTCGGAGAATTGAGAACGTCAGAGAATTGAGAATATCAGATAATTGAGAATGTCAGAGAATTGAGAATATCAGATAATCGAGAATGTCAGAGAATTGAGAACGTCAGAGAATTGAGAACGTCAGAGAATTGAGAACGTCAGAGAGTTGAGAATGTCGGAGAATTGAGAACGTCAGAGAATTGAGAATGTCAGAGAATTGAGACTGTCAAATAATTGAGAATGTCAAAGAACTGAGAATGTCAGAGAATTGAGAACGTCAGAGAATTGAGAACGTTTTGAGAATTGAGAATGTCAGAGAATTGAGAACGTCAGAGAATTGAGAACGTTTTGAGAATTGAGAATGTCAGAGAATTGAGCATGTCGGAGAATTGAGAATGTCAGAGAATTGAGCATGTCGGAGAATTGAGAATGTCAAAGAACTGAGACTGTCAGAGAATTGAGAATGTCAAAGAACTGAGAATGTCAGAGAATTGAGAACGTCAGAGAATTGAGAATGTCAGAGAATTGAGCATGTCGGAGAATTGAGAACGTCAGAGAATTGAGAATGTCGGAGAATTGAGACTGTCAGAGAATTGAGAATGTCAGAGAATTGAGAACGTCAGAGAATTGAGAATGTCAGAGAATTGAGCATGTCGGAGAATTGAGAATGTCAGAGAATTGAGAATGTCGGAGAATTGAGAATGTCGGAGAATTGAGAACGTCAGAGAGTTGAGAATGTCGGAGAATTGAGAACGTCAGAGAATTGAGAATGTCAGAGAATTGAGACTGTCAAATAATTGAGAATGTCAAAGAACTGAGAATGTCAGAGAATTGAGAACGTCAGAGAATTGAGAACGTTTTGAGAATTGAGAATGTCAGAGAATTGAGAACGTCAGAGAATTGAGAACGTTTTGAGAATTGAGAATGTCAGAGAATTTAGAATCTCCGTAAAATTCAAGGCTTCTGGAAGAATTAAAAGCATTGAGCCGTCAGATACAAAACTGACTTCACAGACTACCTGTTTAGCTTAACGCATAAGCGCTGAATGCATCTATGAAAATTCTAATGTATTTTCTATTTGTTTACTAGTAGTAGCAGTGGGTATAGTCAAACCAATTTTCATATAGGGCTAAACAGGAAATCCGATGAACAGACAGATATTACGGTGTCGCTAAAACTAGAAGCACAAAATAAGCCTAAAGTTTCTTTAACGCCTACTAAAAGTAGTAGTAGGCTAGCATAAAGAAGTGTCATCATAATACATTAGATTAATTTTTCTAGCAATAACGCACAAAACAGAACACACAAAGCTGGGTGAAAATCAATTATTGATAAAATCCAAACTACTCGTACATACAGGCATGTCTTGCATAGGCAATATGGGTGCTTAGTTAGCATACAGTTTCATCAATCAACATTATACTAAACACAATAGGATAGCGGGAAATGATCCACCCGCATAGCAACCGGGTGCTGACTATGGATACAGCAATGTCGAAACAGATTTTGTCTTTACCGAGACCGAGACAAAGGAACACAGGTCCCAAGAATAACTAAAATCCAAGGTGAACTGCCGCAATTTATAGGCTTTAAGATGAATTCTCATGAAAATATATAGGAAGTCTAAATATATAGGAAGTCTATAAACACTGGTTTCTAAGCCGTATCCAAGGTAAAACTACCGGTTGTTAAGCCGTATCCAAAGTAAACTACCGGTTTCTAAGCCGTATCCAAAGTAAACTACCGGTTTCTAAGCCGTATCCAAGGTAAACTACCGGTTGCTAAGCCGTATCTAAGGTAAATAATCAGTTGCTATGATGGATCCAAGGTGAACTACCGGTTGCTAAGCCGTATCCAAGGTGAACTACCAGTTGCTAAGCCGTATCCAAGGTAAACAACCGGTTGCTAAGCCGTATCCAAGGTAAACTACCGGTTGCTAAGCCGTATCCAAGGTAAACTACCGGTGGCTAAGCCGTATTTAAGGCAAAAAATTGGTTGCTATGATGGATCTGAACTACCGGTTGCTAAGCCGTATCCAAGGTAAACAACCGGTTGTTAAGCCGTATCAAAGGTAAACTACCGGTTGCCAAGCCGTATCCAAGGTAAACAACCGGTTGTTATGCTATCAAAATAAGTATTAGTTTTGAATAACCGGTATTCAATGTAAACAAGGGTTGCTATGATTGGTGCATACAGTTAGACTTGCGGTTAAAATGGCGAATCGACGTGAATGCCCAAACCAACGCCCGGAGCGAGTTTGTCACCAGCGCAGGCGGCCTGCGGCACTGTGTAATTCAGCTCGAATCGGGCCAGGCCGCCAACAGCCAAGAGGATGCCGATGCCGTACGATAGACGAACTTCGTCGCGCGGGAACCGCGGCAATCGCCAGTCGCCAACGGGGGCGCCGCCAGCGTTGGACACGAGGCAGCCGGCGTTAGCGAAAGCGTGCAGACGGAATAAGTCGAAAAAATTGCCACGCCTAGTGACCAGCGGTGACAAGCAGTGACAAATGATTAATCGCTCGATTCGCTGTCGAGGCCCAAATTTCGCAAGGCTGCTTGTCGTCGCTGTCTGACCGCTTGCATTGTAAGATTTGGTAAGCCGGGATAGTGAGCTAAGGAGGCACGAGTAAAAATTCTTTCAGTTAACTCTTCATGCCTGAATTTTCTCTCTTGCCTTTTTCTAGCTTGGCCATAGACTATTCTCCAGTCAAAGATGTCACTTCTCCTGTTGAGGAAGTGTTTTCTTGCCTGTGCATAATAAAGAAACTGTTTTGGAATTCAAAGTGTACAGCGCAGTCTATAACATGCATTACTTGCCATCTGGTAAGACAGAGAAGTGGGGAAGAAATTCTGTCGTAGACAAGTGGTTAATAGCGTATTGGTGAAATTAAAATGTCAGAGAATTGAATGTCAGTGAATTTAGAATGTCAGGGAATTGAGAATGTCGGAGAATCAAAAATGTCAGAGACTTGAATGTCAGAGAATCTAAAATGTCATAAAATTGAATGTCAGAGAATTGAGAATGTCATAGAATTGAATGTCAGAGACTTGAGAATGTCAGAGAATTGAGAATGACAGAGAATTAATGTTAGAGAATTGGGTGTCAGAGAATTGATGTCAGAGACTTGAGTTGAGAATGTCAGAGAATTGAGAATGTCAGAGAATTGAGAATGTCAGAGAATTGATGTCAGAGACTTGAGTTGAGAATGTCAGTGAATTTAGAATGTCAGGGAATTGAGAATGTCGGAGAATCAAAAATGTCAGAGACTTGAATGTCAGAGAATCTAAAATGTCATAAAATTGAATGTCAGAGAATTGAGAATGTCATAGAATTGAATGTCAGAGAATTAATGTCAGAGAATTGAGAATGTCAGAGAATTGATGTCAGAGACTTGAGTTGAGAATGTCAGAGAATTGAGAATGTCAGAGAATTGAGAATGTCAGAGAATTGATGTCAGAGACTTGAGAATGTCAGAGAATTGAGAATGTCAGAGAATTGATGTCAGAGAATTGGGTGTCAGAGAATTTATGTCAGAGACTTAAGTTGAGAATGTCAGAGAATTGAGAATGTCAGAGAATTGAGAATGTCAGAGAATTGAGAATGTCAGAGAATTGATGTCAGAGACTTGAGAATGTCAGAGAATTGATGTCAGAGACTTGAGAATGTCAGAGAATTGAGAATGTCAGAGAATTGATGTCAGAGAATTGGGTGTCAGAGAATTTATGTCAGAGACTTAAGTTGAGAATGTCAGAGAATTGAGAATGTCAGAGAATTGAGAATGTCAGAGAATTGAGAATGTCAGAGAATTGATGTCAGAGACTTGAGAATGTCAGAGAATTGAGAATGTCTCCGTAAAATTTAAGGTTTCTAGAAGAATTAAAAGCATTGAGACGTCTGATACAAAACTGACTTCACAGACTACCTGTTTAGCTTAACGCATAAGCGCTGAATGCATCTATGAAAATTCTAATGTATTTTCTATTTGTTTACTAGTAGTAGCAGTGGGTATAGTCAAACCAATTTTCATATAGGGCTAAACAGGAAATCCGATGAACAGACAGATATTACGGTGTCGCTAAAACTAGAAGCACAAAATAAGCCTAAAATTTCTTTAACGCCTACTAAAAGTAGTAGTAGGCTAGCACAAAGAAGTGTCATCATAATACATTAGATTAATTTTTCTAGCAATAACGCACAAAACAGAACACACAAAGCTGGGTGAAAATCAATTATTGATAAAATCCAAACTACTCGTACATACAGGCATGTCTTGCATAGGCAATATGGGTGCTTAGTTAGCATACAGTTTCATCAATCAACATTATACTAAACACAATAGGATAGCGGGAAATGATCCACCCGCATAGCAACCGGGTGCTGACTATGGATACAGCAATGTCGAAACAGATTTTGTCTTTACCGAGACCGAGACAAAGGAACACAGGTCCCTAGAATAACTAAAATCCAAGGTGAACTGCCGCAATTTATAGGCTTTAAGATGAATTCTCATGAAAATATATAGGAAGTCTAAATATATAGGAAGTCTATAAACACTGGTTTCTAAGCCGTATCCAAGGTAAAACTACCGGTTGTTAAGCCGTATCCAAAGTAAACTACCGGTTTCTAAGCCGTATCCAAAGTAAACTACCGGTTTCTAAGCCGTATCCAAGGTAAACTACCGGTTGCTAAGCCGTATCTAAGGTAAATAATCAGTTGCTATGATGGATCCAAGGTGAACTACCGGTTGCTAAGCCGTATCCAAGGTGAACTACCAGTTGCTAAGCCGTATCCAAGGTAAACAACCGGTTGCTAAGCCGTATCCAAGGTAAACTACCGGTTGCTAAGCCGTATCCAAGGTAAACTACCGGTGGCTAAGCCGTATTTAAGGCAAAAAATTGGTTGCTATGATGGATCTGAACTACCGGTTGCTAAGCCGTATCCAAGGTAAACAACCGGTTGTTAAGCCGTATCAAAGGTAAACTACCGGTTGCCAAGCCGTATCCAAGGTAAACAACCGGTTGTTATGCTATCAAAATAAGTATTAGTTTTGAATAACCGGTATTCAATGTAAACAAGGGTTGCTATGATTGGTGCATACAGTTAGACTTGCGGTTAAAATGGCGAATCGACGTGAATGCCCAAACCAACGCCCGGAGCGAGTTTGTCACCAGCGCAGGCGGCCTGCGGCACTGTGTAATTCAGCTCGAATCGGGCCAGGCCGCCAACAGCCAAGAGGATGCCGATGCCGTACGATAGACGAACTTCGTCGCGCGGGAACCGCGGCAATCGCCAGTCGCCAACGGGGGCGCCGCCAGCGTTGGACACGAGGCAGCCGGCGTTAGCGAAAGCGTGCAGACGGAATAAGTCGAAAAAATTGCCACGCCTAGTGACCAGCGGTGACAAGCAGTGACAAATGATTAATCGCTCGATTCGCTGTCGAGGCCCAAATTTCGCAAGGCTGCTTGTCGTCGCTGTCTGACCGCTTGCATTGTAAGATTTGGTAAGCCGGGATAGTGAGCTAAGGAGGCACGAGTAAAAATTCTTTCAGTTAACTCTTCATGCCTGAATTTTCTCTCTTGCCTTTTTCTAGCTTGGCCATAGACTATTCTCCAGTCAAAGATGTCACTTCTCCTGTTGAGGAAGTGTTTTCTTGCCTGTGCATAATAAAGAAACTGTTTTGGAATTCAAAGTGTACAGCGCAGTCTATAACATGCATTACTTGCCATCTGGTAAGACAGAGAAGTGGGGAAGAAATTCTGTCGTAGACAAGTGGTTAATAGCGTATTGGTGAAATTAAAATGTCAGAGAATTGAATGTCAGTGAATTTAGAATGTCAGGGAATTGAGAATGTCGGAGAATCAAAAATGTCAGAGACTTGAATGTCAGAGAATCTAAAATGTCATAAAATTGAATGTCAGAGAATTGAGAATGTCATAGAATTGAATGTCAGAGAATTAATGTCAGAGAATTGAGAATGTCAGAGAATTGATGTCAGAGACTTGAGTTGAGAATGTCAGAGAATTGAGAATGTCAGAGAATTGAGAATGTCAGAGAATTGATGTCAGAGACTTGAGAATGTCAGAGAATTGAGAATGTCAGAGAATTGATGTCAGAGAATTGGGTGTCAGAGAATTTATGTCAGAGACTTAAGTTGAGAATGTCAGAGAATTGAGAATGTCAGAGAATTGAGAATGTCAGAGAATTGAGAATGTCAGAGAATTGAGAATGTCAGAGAATTGAGAATGTCAGAGAATTGATGTCAGAGACTTGAGAATGTCAGAGAATTGAGAATGTCAGAGAATTGATGTCAGAGAATTGGGTGTCAGAGAATTTATGTCAGAGACTTAAGTTGAGAATGTCAGAGAATTGAGAATGTCAGAGAATTGAGAATGTCAGAGAATTGAGAATGTCAGAGAATTGATGTCAGAGACTTGAGAATGTCAGAGAATTGAGAATGTCTCCGTAAAATTTAAGGTTTCTAGAAGAATTAAAAGCATTGAGACGTCTGATACAAAACTGACTTCACAGACTACCTGTTTAGCTTAACGCATAAGCGCTGAACGCATCTATGAAAATTCTAATGTATTTTCTATTTGTTTACTAGTAGTAGCAGTGGGTATAGTCAAACTAATTTTCATATAGGGCTAAACAGGAAATCCGATGAACAGACAGATATTACGGTGTCGCTAAAACTAGAAGCACAAAATAAGCCTAAAATTTCTTTAACGCCTACTAAAAGTAGTAGTAGGCTAGCACAAAGAAGTGTCATCATAATACATTAGATTAATTTTTCTAGCAATAACGCACAAAACAGAACACACAAAGCTGGGTGAAAATCAATTATTGATAAAATCCAAACTACTCGTACATACAGGCATGTCTTGCATAGGCAATATGGGTGCTTAGTTAGCATACAGTTTCATCAATCAACATTATACTAAACACAATAGGATAGCGGGAAATGATCCACCCGCATAGCAACCGGGTGCTGACTATGGATACAGCAATGTCGAAACAGATTTTGTCTTTACCGAGACCGAGACAAAGGAACATAGGTCCCAAGAATAACTAAAATCCAATGTGAACTGCCGCAATTTATAGGCTTTAAGATGAATTCTCATGAAAATATATAGGAAGTCTAAATATATAGGAAGTCTATAAACACTGGTTTCTAAGCCGTATCCAAGGTAAAACTACCGGTTGTTAAGCCGTATCCAAAGTAAACTACCGGTTTCTAAGCCGTATCCAAAGTAAACTACCGGTTTCTAAGCCGTATCCAAGGTAAACTACCGGTTGCTAAGCCGTATCTAAGGTAAATAATCAGTTGCTATGATGGATCCAAGGTGAACTACCGGTTGCTAAGCCGTATCCAAGGTGAACTACCAGTTGCTAAGCCGTATCCAAGGTAAACAACCGGTTGCTAAGCCGTATCCAAGGTAAACTACCGGTTGCTAAGCCGTATCCAAGGTAAACTACCGGTGGCTAAGCCGTATTTAAGGCAAAAAATTGGTTGCTATGATGGATCTGAACTACCGGTTGCTAAGCCGTATCCAAGGTAAACAACCGGTTGTTAAGCCGTATCAAAGGTAAACTACCGGTTGCCAAGCCGTATCCAAGGTAAACAACCGGTTGTTATGCTATCAAAATAAGTATTAGTTTTGAATAACCGGTATTCAATGTAAACAAGGGTTGCTATGATTGGTGCATACAGTTAGACTTGCGGTTAAAATGGCGAATCGACGTGAATGCCCAAACCAACGCCCGGAGCGAGTTTGTCACCAGCGCAGGCGGCCTGCGGCACTGTGTAATTCAGCTCGAATCGGGCCAGGCCGCCAACAGCCAAGAGGATGCCGATGCCGTACGATAGACGAACTTCGTCGCGCGGGAACCGCGGCAATCGCCAGTCGCCAACGGGGGCGCCGCCAGCGTTGGACACGAGGCAGCCGGCGTTAGCGAAAGCGTGCAGACGGAATAAGTCGAAAAAATTGCCACGCCTAGTGACCAGCGGTGACAAGCAGTGACAAATGATTAATCGCTCGATTCGCTGTCGAGGCCCAAATTTCGCAAGGCTGCTTGTCGTCGCTGTCTGACCGCTTGCATTGTAAGATTTGGTAAGCCGGGATAGTGAGCTAAGGAGGCACGAGTAAAAATTCTTTCAGTTAACTCTTCATGCCTGAATTTTCTCTCTTGCCTTTTTCTAGCTTGGCCATAGACTATTCTCCAGTCAAAGATGTCACTTCTCCTGTTGAGGAAGTGTTTTCTTGCCTGTGCATAATAAAGAAACTGTTTTGGAATTCAAAGTGTACAGCGCAGTCTATAACATGCATTACTTGCCATCTGGTAAGACAGAGAAGTGGGGAAGAAATTCTGTCGTAGACAAGTGGTTAATAGCGTATTGGTGAAATTAAAATGTCAGAGAATTGAATGTCAGTGAATTTAGAATGTCAGGGAATTGAGAATGTCGGAGAATCAAAAATGTCAGAGACTTGAATGTCAGAGAATCTAAAATGTCATAAAATTGAATGTCAGAGAATTGAGAATGTCATAGAATTGAATGTCAGAGACTTGAGAATGTCAGAGAATTGAATGTCAGAGAATTAATGTTAGAGAATTGAGAATGTCAGAGAATTGATGTCAGAGACTTGAGTTGAGAATGTCAGAGAATTGAGAATGTCAGAGAATTGAGAATGTCAGAGAATTGATGTCAGAGACTTGAGAATGTCAGAGAATTGAGAATGTCAGAGAATTGATGTCAGAGAATTGGGTGTCAGAGAATTTATGTCAGAGACTTAAGTTGAGAATGTCAGAGAATTGAGAATGTCAGAGAATTGAGAATGTCAGAGAATTGAGAATGTCAGAGAATTGATGTCAGAGACTTGAGAATGTCAGAGAATTGAGAATGTCAGAGAATTGATGTCAGAGACTTGAGTTGAGAATGTCAGAGAATTGAGAATGTCAGAGAATTGAGAATGTCAGAGAATTGATGTCAGAGACTTGAGTTGAGAATGTCAGTGAATTTAGAATGTCAGGGAATTGAGAATGTCGGAGAATCAAAAATGTCAGAGACTTGAATGTCAGAGAATCTAAAATGTCATAAAATTGAATGTCAGAGAATTGAGAATGTCATAGAATTGAATGTCAGAGAATTAATGTCAGAGAATTGAGAATGTCAGAGAATTGATGTCAGAGACTTGAGTTGAGAATGTCAGAGAATTGAGAATGTCAGAGAATTGAGAATGTCAGAGAATTGATGTCAGAGACTTGAGAATGTCAGAGAATTGAGAATGTCAGAGAATTGATGTCAGAGAATTGGGTGTCAGAGAATTTATGTCAGAGACTTAAGTTGAGAATGTCAGAGAATTGAGAATGTCAGAGAATTGAGAATGTCAGAGAATTGAGAATGTCAGAGAATTGATGTCAGAGACTTGAGAATGTCAGAGAATTGAGAATGTCTCCGTAAAATTTAAGGTTTCTAGAAGAATTAAAAGCATTGAGACGTCTGATACAAAACTGACTTCACAGACTACCTGTTTAGCTTAACGCATAAGCGCTGAACGCATCTATGAAAATTCTAATGTATTTTCTATTTGTTTACTAGTAGTAGCAGTGGGTATAGTCAAACTAATTTTCATATAGGGCTAAACAGGAAATCCGATGAACAGACAGATATTACGGTGTCGCTAAAACTAGAAGCACAAAATAAGCCTAAAATTTCTTTAACGCCTACTAAAAGTAGTAGTAGGCTAGCACAAAGAAGTGTCATCATAATACATTAGATTAATTTTTCTAGCAATAACGCACAAAACAGAACACACAAAGCTGGGTGAAAATCAATTATTGATAAAATCCAAACTACTCGTACATACAGGCATGTCTTGCATAGGCAATATGGGTGCTTAGTTAGCATACAGTTTCATCAATCAACATTATACTAAACACAATAGGATAGCGGGAAATGATCCACCCGCATAGCAACCGGGTGCTGACTATGGATACAGCAATGTCGAAACAGATTTTGTCTTTACCGAGACCGAGACAAAGGAACACAGGTCCCAAGAATAACTAAAATCCAAGGTGAACTGCCGCAATTTATAGGCTTTAAGATGAATTCTCATGAAAATATATAGGAAGTCTAAATATATAGGAAGTCTATAAACACTGGTTTCTAAGCCGTATCCAAGGTAAAACTACCGGTTGTTAAGCCGTATCCAAAGTAAACTACCGGTTTCTAAGCCGTATCCAAAGTAAACTACCGGTTTCTAAGCCGTATCCAAAGTAAACTACCGGTTGCTAAGCCGTATCTAAGGTAAATAATCGGTTGCTATGATGGATCCAAGGTGAACTACCGGTTGCTAAGCCGTATCCAAGGTAAACTACCGGTTGCTAAGCCGTATCCAAGGTAAAAAACCGGTGGCTAAGCCGTATTTAAGGCAAAAAATTGGTTGCTATGATGGATCTGAACTACCGGTTGCTAAGCCGTATCCAAGGTAAACAACCGGTTGTTAAGCCGTATCAAAGGTAAACTACCGGTTGCCAAGCCGTATCCAAGGTAAACAACCGGTTGTTATGCTATCAAAATAAGTATTAGTTTTGAATAACCGGTATTCAATGTAAACAAGGGTTGCTATGATTGGTGCATACAGTTAGACTTGCGGTTAAAATGGCGAATCGACGTGAATGCCCAAACCAACGCCCGGAGCGAGTTTGTCACCGGCGCAGGCGGCCTGCGGCACTGTGTAATTCAGCTCGAATCGGGCCAGGCCGCCAACAGCCAAGAGGATGCCGATGCCGTACGATAGACGAACTTCGTCGCGCGGGAACCGCGGCAATCGCCAGTCGCCAACGGGGGCGCCGCCAGCGTTGGACACGAGGCAGCCGGCGTTAGCGAAAGCGTGCAGACGGAATAAGTCGAAAAAATTGCCACGCCTAGTGACCAGCGGCAGCGGGCAGTACAGGTGCGCGCCAGCCGTGAAGAACGACTCGCCACCAAGGTAGCAACGGCTGGGCACTTCTGGTGCTGCTTGCTGCTGCTGCTCTTCTCTGCAAATCGAGTGCGATAGCCAAACCAAAATCAAATCAAATCAAAGCATATAACACCCTAATTCAAACACCGGAAGTCAGGGATAGCCAAATCAAAAACACCCTAATTCAAACACCGGAAGTCAGGGATAGCCAAATCAAAAACACCCTAATTCAAACACCGGAAGTCAGGGATAGCCAAATCAAAAACACCCTAATTCAAACACCGGAAGTCAGGGATAGCCAAATCAAAAACACCCTAATTCAAACACCGGAAGTCAGGGATAGCCAAATCAAAAACACCCTAATTCAAACACCGGAATTCAGGGATAGCCAAATCAAAAACACCCTAATTCAAACACCGGAAGTTGGGGATAGCCAAATCAAAAACACCCTAATTCAAACACCGGAAGTTAGGGATAGCCAAATCAAAGACATCCTTATTCAAACACCGGAAGTTAGGGATAGCCAAATCAAAGACATCCTTATTCAAACACCGAAGTCAGTGATAGCCAAAACAAAAACATACCGGAAGTTGGGAATAGCCAAATCAAAAACACCCTAATCCAAACACCGGAAGTTGGAGATAGCCAAATCAAAAACACCCTAATCCAAACACCGGAAGTCAGGGATAGCCAAATAAAAAACACCCTAATTCAAACACCGGAAGTCAGGGATAGCCAAATCAAAAACACCCTAATCCAAACACCGGAAGTCAGGGATAGCCAAATCAAAAACACCCTAATTCAAACACCGGAAGTCAGGGATAGCCAAATAAAAAACACCCTAATTCAAACCCCGGAAGTCAGGGATAGCCAAATCAAAAACACCCTAATTCAAACACCGGAAGTCAGGGATAGCCAAATCAAAAACACCCTAATTCAAACACCGGAAGTCAGGGATAGCCAAATCAAAAACACCCTAATTCAAACACCGGAAGTCAGGGATAGCCAAATCAAAAACAATACTGGAACAGTGCTGGCACGAATAGCCAGGTATAGAAGTATAGAAAAAGCGTAGCACGTACCCAGCGGATAGGGCGGCCCTGGGAACGCTGGGCCCGACGCAGTTAATGTCGAAGCCTCGCAGTCCGCTAGACAATCCGCCGATGGTGAACCGGTCAGCCAGCGGAATGCCTCCGCCATTCATCGGCACGGCGTGTCCGCAGGCCGCCGTCAAGTGAATTGACGCCGCCGGGAACAGCGGCGCCAAAGGCAGACTGCGCGACAATTTGGCGCCAAGTCGAAGGTGACGAACGTCGCCGCCAAAGCCGGCAAGCTCACTGGTGAGCCGCATCAAGCCGCCGCTCATTGGCACCGTGGCGCTGTCGCGACTGTCGGCTTCGAGCACGTGTTTGAGGCCGCACTTGATGGAGTGGCCGCACAGCTCGCGTACAGCCAGCGGCGCCCGGCCGTCCTGGGAGGCCAACAGCTGGCGCCAACTCAGCTCGGCGCGCAGCAGCTGCTCGGTTGGGCCGAGCGGTAAAGAGAAACTGGCGAAGCAGCTGGAGTGGCTCTCCTGCAGTCGGTTCAAGCAATTTGATGTTCTCCTAATATCATCTCTAGGCAAGTCTACACCGGAACATTGATACTTATAAAGCCTCGGTTTCTAGCGGCTTGGGCAACAAAACCAAGGCAAAATTGTCGATTAATCACAGTATCCACAACGTAGCAACGGCTTAGCAACCACCAAAGCTAAAACATAGCAATGGCTTAGCAACCACCAAAGCTACAACATAGCAACGGCTTAGCAACCACCAAAGCTAAAACATAGCAACGGCTTAGCAACCACCAAAGCTAAAACATAGCAACGGCTTAGCAACCACCAAAGCTACAACATAGCAACGGCTTAGCAACCACCAAGCTACAACATAGCAACGGCTTAGCAACCACCAAAGCTACAACATAGCAACGGCTTAGCAACCACCAAAGCTACAACATAGCAACGGCTTAGCAACCACCAAGCTACAACATAGCAACAGCTTAGCAACACCAAAGCTACAACATAGCAACAGCTTAGCAACACCAAAGCTACAACATAGCAACAGCTTAGCAACACCAAAGCTACAACATAGCAACGGCTTAGCAACCACCAAAGCTACAACATAGCAACAGCTTAGCAACCACCAAAGCTACAACATAGCAACAGCTTAGCAACCAGCAAAGCTACAACATAGCAACAGCATGGCAACGATATAGCAACCATTAAGGCAACAGCATACAGCGACTATATTACAGCACATAGTCTATAATACAATTCGCTAATTTTGCTATGACCAAACAGCTCACCTTGACAGCGGCCCAATTAAAATCAACGCAGCTATTAACCAGTCCGGCGCTAGCCTTAGCAAACGGATACATGGCCAGCGGCGCGGCCAAAGTTAAAAAATGCGATTTGCTGTCTCTTGTACCAATTTGATAATCGAATATCAACCGTTCGGCGTTGCCAGTCAAATTGCGCAGATTGCCATTGAGCACTAGGGACACGGTGCCGTCCATACCTGCCATGGTTCGTACGCCGTATTGCATCTGTTTGCACTCTTGCACTTCGAATACAACTTCATAGGCGGCATTGGCTAAGCCGGCTCGTTCGGCTACGGGAGACTTTGCCGTATCTATGGTAACGTCGACGCGAGTGAACACGCCAAGGGCTTGTAGGCGACGCTTAGCGGCTTGGATCTCCAGCACTAGCTGGCCCCAGGTGGCCACCCGATCTGATAGGAGACGGCGCACCTGGGGACAATTAAGCAATGGGCTATTATTAGAGTCCGTGGGATTATGTCAGGACTTGAGGACTTTTTCAGTGGGAGGGCCAAAGATTAGCAGTGATTCTCAATCAGAGGGATTATGATTAACAGGGCGATTTTCAATCAGAGGGATTAAGATTAAGTAGGCGATTCTCAATCAGAGGGATTATGATTAACAGGGCGATTCTCAATCAGAGGGACTAAGATTAACAGGGCGATTCTCAATCAGAGGGATTAAGATTAACAGGGCAATTCTCAATCAGAGGGATTAAGATTAACAGGGCGATTCTCATCAGAGGGATTAAGATTAACAGGGCGATTTTCATCAGAGGGATTAAGATTAACAGGGCGATTCTCAATCAGAGGGATTAAGATTAACAGGGCGATTCTCAATCAGAGGGATTAAGATTAACAGGGCGATTCTCATCAGAGGGATTAAGATTAACAGGGCGATTTTCATCAGAGGGATTAAGATTAACAGGGTGATTCTCAATCAAAGGGATTATGATTAAGAAGGCGATCCTTAATGAGAGGGATTAAGATTAAGTGGGCGATTCTCAATCAAATGGATTGTGATTAAGAAGGCGATCCTTAATAAGAGGAATTAAGATTAAGTGGGCGATTCTCAATCAAAGGGATTGTGATTAAGAAGGCGATCCTTAATAAGAGGGATTAAATAAGCTCTAAAAGAAACCCATGGCCTCAAGTAACCTGCGAGTGGACGAGCTGATCGCGGGTTCGACGCAGGCCCTTGACGTGCACGCGCTCAACAAAAGCGTGCATCTCTGGGTCAGGATTTAGCTTGGCTGTTGGCATGTTGTTATTGGATTTGAACTGCTCCTCAACACGCTTGTGTATTGCTTTCTGACGCGACCACATGCATAGCATTCAAAACAGGTTGGCAATGCTAAATAAACTTGTTAGGCTTTGGCCATACAGTAATTTCAGAATCATTGTGTCCTTTTTAAATTTAGTTAAATAGATGTTCAAATTAAATAAATCTATCTAAACCAATTTTGGATCTTATTGGCCACATAGCCTGGGTTTTAGACTATTAAAATTATTTTTTAAGATAAGAACTGATTACTATTATGAATACAATGCATCTTCCTAGTTAAATTTAAAGCATAGTTAATAAGCATTAAATAAAGATTTAGTATATTTGGATGGATTTTCCTGTATACTAAAAATGGTTTTACTATAGGCCTACTAATATAGTTTACAAATTCTATGCTACTGTGTAGGCCTACTAATATAGTACAAATTCTATACTACTACCTATGGAGCGATTTTATATCATGACATATCAACTTTGGTATCTTAAATTTTGTATGTAAGTTTTAAAAAATGATAAAATCAAAATTACATTAAGCCAGGGTTCAAGTCTAAGCTTTTAGCTTAGGGCCTAGTCATATATACTAGAATAACTAGATGGCAATCTAGTTATTCTAGTATTTGTAGGCTAAATATAGTTATTAATAAGGCCTAACTATTTAACCATAGCCATAAAATCGATCAGTAAAGACTTTATGCAACTTATAGATATAGTACTTAATTAGATTGAGGCATTTAGACTTAATAAGACAGTTAAATACTCTTGCCATTTATCCAAAGTTGTGTTAATTTTTGTTCTAGCCTAGGGTTTCTTTCATTGATAAATTGCATTTTTTGTAAAAAAAAGTAAGTTGTATAGCCAATATAAATCAAAGAGGTTGAACATATATGCAGTTAAACTTAGGCCTAACTAAAAAAATTGATAGGCCTAAATTGGCCTATACTTGCTTAAATAAATATGATTCTAGACCTTAAATAATTACCAAAACTTCCTATGCCTTAGTTTTACTTTAGGACTATCATATGATATCTTATACTATGCTAATATTAATGTTTGGGAATTTGGTAAAGGTCCTATCCTATGACTTGCCAATATGTATGCAAAAAGCAAATTTGAAGTTTTTTGCAAAAAATACAATAATATTTAATTGATAGGCTTGATAGTTTAAATCACTTATATAAAATAATATATATATAAAACAAATATAAATTAAAAAGAAAAAATAACTTTGCAATTCCAATGGACATCTAGGAAGCTTTTGGCTATCCTATAGTTTTGTACATTAAATTATTTTTATTGAAAATAATAAGTTTTAACTTTTAAATAACTTTAAGTAAATGACAATAAATAATAAGGGGTAACATGGAATCAACTATCTAGTTTTGTTAGTCTATAATAGATAATAATGTGACATCCAGTAGATAATAAAATAGGCAACGTTCACCTTCCCACTGTATCTTTGGACTGCCCTGCAGCTAAAAGACACCTAGTAGAGGAAGTTCTCAAAGGTCTTGTTTTGGGAAAGGGCACCGCCATAGGTATTTTTATAAGTGACTTAAATAGTCAATTTGAAAATAAATTTATCCATTAGACATCTCTTAGATATACCCTATAGTCAGGAAAGTGGCCTTTGCCATGGAAAATTCTGGCGCATACAAGAGGTCCTTGGCGCACTTGGCGCACAATCATGGTGCACACTGAGGTCCCTGGTGCATGCGGCACACAATCATGGCGCACACTGAGGTCCCTAGCGCATGCGGCGCATAATTGCAGTGCATAAAGTCTCTGACATATGCAATGCTAGGCCTATGCACAACTTTGGTGCATAAGGAATCAGAATAGAATCTTTATTAGCATAAAACTGGTATGAATGAATTCTAAGAATTTTGTAAATTTGTCATAAAATACATAATCTATATAAAATACATAAATTATGTTAATTTATATAAATTACATAAAATAAGGGCACAGACATGGCACATAGACGGCGCACAAATGGCGCATAGATGGTGCATAGACAGCACATAGATGGTCCCAAAAAATTTATTCTGGCGCACACTGTGCCACCTTCCTAACTATGGGATATACCATGTATCTAGCAAAATTTGGCCTTCATGTGAGCCCATGTGCCCTGCCCTTGATGGTGATAGTATGGACAAATGGGTCCACTAGGTTCACAAAGTTCAGTTGATGATTGACAATGGCATGATTATAATAAATGCATTTAATAAACAAAAGTAGACACTTGATAATATGTTATATTTGTTCTCTATTTTCTATGCTGTCACTTACTAAGCTTAAAGCCACTTAAAAGTTATTATTTTCAGCAAAAATAAATTAGCTAACATGTGAAACTACAGGATAGGCCTGCCTTAGGCATAGGCCTAGGCCTAGCTAACAAGCCAAGCCTATGACATTCACTAACATAACTATCAAGCCAGGGCACATGCTTTTGTTTTTGTATTTTAAAAATTAAACAAAATGATAAGTTCTTGCATGAAAATCATTATAAAATTTATTTTCTATTTCTTAGCAAACTTTTTGTAGGCTGTTAGTGTTAGTTTCATAAATAAACTTAACTCTTTTGGGCAAAATGATCCTGGTGCTTATTTGTTAATAGGTAAAATGCATTAAAACACTGAAAATTGAAGCTAGGACCTATGCCCTGGACCTGCAAGAAAATTTATTAACTTTTTATTAATTGGCCAAATTCCAAAACCAAAAGTAATGAAAATGTTATAAGATCTATCAAAAGTATTTGAAACTATTTCTAGGAAATTTGGGCTACTGTAGCACTGTGATTTTAAAAAATTAAAGCTACCTAGTCCCTATTAGTTTTAAGTGATTAGCAAGATCTAAAGAGGCTAAGGCTAAGGGACCTAATGAATGAGCCTAATTGGTTTAACTTGCCCTAGCTCCGTCGATCGAACGAACACGATACGCTTAGATTATAAAAATTTATAAAAAACGCGTTTTCACTTTTTTAGTGCTTAAACAAATTAATTAGCTGGTGTTTGGAGGGTTAAAAATGTTAGTCGAAACCGAAGTTAAATTCAGCCTTTCCATCCATTTTTTGTTTTGCATAGCAAATAATTTTTATGTAGAAGTAGAATGGAATCGTAGTAGTCTACTATAAGTAGAGAGAGTATCAATCAATCGTAGTTCCGCGAATGAAAAATACATTTTTACAATATGTGATGTGTTCGAGTTTGGCTCGTCTGTAGAGAAATACGAAAATACACTAGAATCTGCCGACGAGCTCCAGAAAGGGCATGTTTGCAGTCAATCGAGAGTTGCCTGTCTCGGGCCTAGTGCATGATGACACCCTAAACCGCACCGACGGCACCGGCTTCACAGCCATCTGGAGGCTGTCTGACGCCTCAGGGATGCGGCGTTACCTGCATGACAGCCGAAGGGTACCTATGGAGCGATACCGGCCCTTTTATCGCTCAGGCAGTAAAAACGCTGAGCACTTTATCTGCCCCTGCCCGCGGATTTCAACAGTGCCAGCTAGGCTCAACTCACCTCAAGCCAAACCCGGTGCTCTCCGACACTGCAGTTGCAGGCACGGTATTATTCAATTGTACACTATAGGAACTGCATGATGAAAGCAATTGAATAATACCGTTCCCCGCGCGAGTTGCGTAACTTGCAGTTGCGATCGGAGAGAACTGGTTCACTAGATCACTGAATGAATTCCAGACAATGCGCCAACAGTCAAAAGTTCCACCCACCAAGCAAAGATATTTTTATTCATATTTTACCGTGCATTTTAAATGAGAAGTTTCTCTCTAACTATGCGTGATTTGTACAGGTGGATTTGTACTATAGTCTATAGATTGGACTTCATATGTTACATGTACCACGTCGTTTGTAATAGATCTAGTACTGCATACGGAATGGAAAAAACGAACAATCAAACTCTATCTGGGAACCAACCAAAGACATGTAACTCGTACATGTACATGAGATGCAAAATTTGCAATGCAAACAGACTTTCATTGCCTGGAGAAAATTTTCCCGACTACATGTGTATTCCTGCTTGTACATGTAACACAAGTTCGTACAAAGTTTGTTCATGAGGACAGAGAACCTGAGTTTGGCAGCTTTAACCCAACTCTATAGCTAGAACTCTTCCTCTGCACCAATCTTAAAAACCTTGTGACGCAAATTGCATCATGCGCCAACAGTTGAGACGAGAACCGCGGGGGGGGGGGGTGAATTGCGTCACTTGGAGCTGAGATCTGAGAAAGCTTCGTTGACCTACTGGTTTCGAGATGGAATCTTGATTCTCGTTGCTGTGTGCATGTACATACAACTCAAATAGTCAATAATTTGATTCTGCCTTGATAAAAATTATCTCAAAAATAAAAATGATCGAACGCAATATCTCGTATCTTTGTGGTCGTAATTAAGTTAATTAACTTTATCATGCTTTCATTGTATGACCTAAAAGACAAACTTTTATATAATTAACCTGCACAGATCTATTTGATAGTTAATTATCAATCCCAATCAACTCCAGCTGGGGTTGTTAGGGCATTTAGTTTGCGACAATTATCATCATGAAGTAAACTCTCACTCAAATGTGCAGTGTAAGATTATTATTCTACTTTGCACTTCTCACACAGCGGCTTAGCAGCATTCTGATTCTGATTGGCCCTGCTCTTGGCCTGGTGGATTATATAACAAATATCGATTATTTCACGGGCCCCACCAGCCCCCCTCTCTAGTTGTACAGGGGAAATGAAATGTACATGCGATTTAAGGCTGGAGCCGGCTTGCGTCAAAATATACTGCTGGCTTGAGCCAAGGTGCGAATATTGGTGGCGACGGGGTGGGTGCGGGGAGCCCCCTAATGTTTATCGGTGGGCTTTAAAGGAAGCCGCCGCGCCCTCCCGCTGGGTTTGTGTGGAGGAGTCTCGCAGTCAGCTTTTCACTTGTGCGGCTTCATATAAATATCGATCAAACGCGCCGGCTGGAAAGGGTGGCTGTAATTATACCGATTTTTACTCGGCTTTAAAAGGGACTCCCCCAAACTAGGAAGCCATTTGAGATAAAAAACTGTCTGCGCAGCGCCTCCTTTGCCAGCATATGGATCAACATGTAAGCATTAATTTCCTGTTGTTAGTGCTATATCGCTAAAACAATCTGGCAAAACGCGCAGAATAGCAATTTTTTCAACACTCTTGTTGCGTCTCTGTTTGTTGCAGAAAGGAAAAGACAACAGCGGACTGAACAGCCTCATTCACTCCATGATTCTGGATCACACGCTTGGCGACTCCACTGCCGACTCTGGACGCTAAAGTTTGAGAGTACGTGCACACTTTGCTTGCTTTAGTCTGCGCCTTTTCTTGTCTCGCATTTATTGAATCTGCACCGTGACGAAACTTTGAAAAAGCCCCCCCCCCCGAGTCCCCGACTTAAATAGGCTCAAACAGTTGAAGAAACATCTGTCCAAATTTTAGGCTAAAGCGGCAACAGAATTCCTTTCCCGCTCGTCATCTGATTTCTCAATGCTGAAAACCAGTCTCCCACCCACCCCGGATTTGCGCAGGCTCCGACATGAATAACAACAGCATCTGGTCCATGCACCACGACCACTACGCCAGTCCCAATCCGCTGCAGTCTCTGTTCGGCATCCAGAGCCTGGGCACGGGTCTCACCCCAACTCCAACCAATGAGAACATGAATCTGGCGGCAGCCAACTCTCCCTCTGTGTCGTCCGCTATGCAGACGCCCAAGACCAATCTAGAGGCGGCTGGCTTTCGCGCGATTCGCAGCTCCCAGCACAGCGGCCGTAAGAGCGGCAATACGTCTATGGGCTCCGAGCCAATGGACTCCAGCGGCATTTCCAGCGGCACGGACTTATCCGACTCGATTTTCGGCGGCGAAGGCGGACAGCAGCAGCAGCAGCAGAAAACCGCGGCGAGCCAAGCCGAGAGTGCGCAGCATCAGCAACAGCAAGCGCACCAGTCGCCTCACCAGCAGCAGCAACAGCAGTCCAACAATCGCCAGTTCAACCACCAGCAGCAGCAGCAGCACCAAGCCAGCAGCCTGACCGAGGCTCAGAAGGCACAAATGCAGAGCCAGGCGGCACTCGCCCAGCTGCTGAGCAACCCAGCTGTAAGCGTCGCCTATGGCCAACAGCAGCAGCCGCCTCTGGTGCCACCGGGAGCTGCCGCGGCCACCGGCTTCAACCAGGACCTCATCAGGGCCTACTGGCTAGAAGAGATGAGACGCCAGCAGCAGGAGACTCAACTGCAGCTCTACAGCGCGGAGCTTCTGAAGCTGTTCAATACCGGAAGCCAGTATCCGTACCAATGGCCGGGCAATAATCCAGCTGCAGCTGCCGCTGCCGCCGCCGCTGCCGCATCGGTTATTGGCAGCAGCGCCCAGCTGCCCGGTGCTCCAGGAGCTGGCGGACCGCCATCCGCTGCCGCCGCCGCTGCTGCGGCCGCAGCAAACCAGTCGCTCCGTGCGGTCACCTCATCGGAGCAGCAGATGGAAGGCGCCGCCGGGTCCTCGCTGGCCCTGGCAGCTGCAGCGGCTGCTTCCGGAGCCCGCGGCGGTGGAGCCGGCCAGCCGAACTACCACGAGGAAGTGTCCTCCATGGCGGCGCTCTACCGAAACTTGATGACAAACAGCGACGACGAGATTGAGAAGGCGGCCAGCTTCTACCGGAACTCGGCCTCGACGAGCGACGCGCACCACCACTGGTCTGGCAAGCTGCCCGTTCGCGTCTACAAAAATGCCATCTTCTCGCGCAAAGTCTTTCTCGGCGGTGTGCCCTGGGACGTCAGCGACCTCGACCTGCAGCAGGCTTTCCT
Organism: Macrostomum lignano; assembly: GCA_002269645.1. NCBI lineage: Eukaryota > Metazoa > Platyhelminthes > Macrostomidae > Macrostomum > Macrostomum lignano. The sequence goes on from NIVC01004461.1 coordinate 42,636, forward strand.
GCGCTTCGGCACTCTGCAGGTGCTCTGGCCGGCTCGCGAGGCCTCGAACGTGCAGATTCGCTCGTCACCGAGAGGCTACTGCTATCTGATCTTCGACCAAGAGCTCTCCGTGCGCAACCTGCTCAAGCAATGCACCCGCGACGCCACTAACATCGCGAGTACTATTTCAAGATCAGCAGCAGCAAGATGAAGGCCAAGGAGGTGCAGGTGATCCCTGGTGCATCAACGATTCTCAGTTCACCAAGCAGGGCTCGCACAGGCTGGACGCCAAGCGCACAGTGTTCATCGGCGCTCTGCACGGCATGATCACCGCCGAGGCGCTCGCCACCATCATGAACGACCTGTTCGGCAACGTGGCCTTCGCCGCCCTGGACACTGACAAGTACAAGTACCCATTGGCTCCGGCCGGGTGGCCTTCACCAGCCAGCGCTCCTACATGAAAGCTGTGCAAGCCAACTTTGTCGAGGTGCGCACGGCTAAGTTCACCAAGACGGTAAGCTCTGGAGAGTTCATTCTGTTTACTTGCCGGTTTACAGGTAGATAGATTAGCCAACTTTTAGTTCAGTTAGCAAGTTAAACTCGCAGAGGCCCTCTTACGACGGTCTCTTTCACACCAAACGTTTGTCCCCGCGCCCCACCGTAAAGTTTGATAATGCCTAAAGCGGCCCATTCAGTTAGTATTGTAATTTGTTTTTTTTGATGGTCATATAACACTATACAGCAGGTTTTAGGTTGCTCAAAACACGACGACTCAATTGGAACCAAATGTACAAGGAAAGCAAAGTACAGAAACTTTATATATTTAGCTTGTTTCTGTTTTCTTCATCTGATATTTATCAACAGATTCTTGAAGCCGCCCGAAATCTACGTATTACGAGAGGTTTAAAAATTTAACAAAAAACTTGTTTTACTCTACTTACAGCAGTAGTCTGACACGCTTGCAATCGTTACATTTATTTGCTTCTAATTAAAAACTTCATCCCAGATTCAAATCGACCCGTACCTGGAGGACAGCATGTGCAACCACTGCTTCGTGTCGCCCGGCATCTACTTCTGCCGCGCTTTCGAGTGCTTTCGTTACTTCTGCCCGAGCTGCTGGAACCTGTGGCACGGCAACGGCTCCGACCAGGTGTACTCGCACAAGCCGCTGCGCCGCACCTTCAAGACCAACCTGCCCGACAAGAAGTGAGCAATGGGAACAAGACAGTTTTTGTGCATCGCAAGTGCAATTTGCATATTTTTCACCGGACTAGCGCCGCTTTTGAATTAGAGGACCGGCGTTGTTTCTAAAGCTTTGTTTGTTCTTTGTTCTCTTAGCTTACCGTACGGATCTTTTGTTTAGATTTTGTTCATTCGACATTTTTATCAAAAAAATGAAAAAAATTCTATTAAAAACGAATAAAAAATATTGTTTTTAGTTTTTCCCTTGGTGTTAGTGCTTCCACAGCAATCCCGCTCCCCAGTGCCACGCCAATAGCCGTTACTCAATGCTCCCTGCCCTTCGCTGCCTCGGCAATATTATTCGGCACTTTCTCACCGAAACTTCAGTTTAAGATTTTTTGCGCTGCGAAAGATCTGCTTGCCTTTTGCAAAACGCTTTTTCATATCATAGTTCCGAAGTTGGTTCGAGACTGCCAGAAACTGCCAGCTTGGATCGATTGAAATTTATAGACTAACAAAAAGCTTGCAAAAGCACGCAAATTCTTTTGCCAGCTTTTAAAAATGAAAACTTTTCAAATTGGCGCTTTTTTGTTTAAATAGCCTCTTGTGGCGAAATTTCCATTTTTTACGGTATGCAGTGAACTTCGTCAACTTGTTTTACTTTATAACAAATTCGAAATATTTTGCTCAGAAATCTAATGCTTTCGCTTCCGTTTAGAAACTTTTTATTGATTCAAATTGCAAAACTTTGCTCATCGGGTCAGAAATTTTTATTATAGTAAAAATATGGTGGCATAATTCAGATTTCGCCCTCTATCTTGCCTACCATTGCACGCCCTTGTTTGACTCGTTTTCTAAATAACTATTTTAATATTTTACTAGATTTTAATAACGCTCCGTGGTACATCGATGCAATCTGTGGGAAAGCTCCGGTTCATTCTAAATTGTTTGAAGTTTACTCTTTTGTTTTCAGAAATAAGAACCGTCAAACTTTTTATGCCATATCTAAATTGGAAGAGGCTTTGGTGTTCCTTATTTTTTAGTACATTTTATTGACATGCAAATGGAGCAAGCGCCATCGATAGTGTAACACGCGCAGCCAATCGAGAACGGCGATGAAATGACTGCCAATCAAATAGCTTTTGTAAAGGGAAAGAATCTTATGCCGGCCAATC
>NIVC01004462.1:0-44969 GCA_002269645.1 Macrostomum lignano
AAAATTGCCCTGGCGTTTGGCCATATTTGGCCCGCTAATCTGGGCCAGTTCTGGGCTGCCACGTCAATTGCAAAATGTATACAAGCATTCGATCTCGCGAATTCGTTCTGTTCAAGCCGTTTTTATCGCTAGGGGTGGGGCTTGTTTGTTACCTTGGCAACGCTTGCTGGTGCCTGCCTCGGCTCAGTCGTGGACGGACTGGTTTTATTGGAACCGAGGAAAGCGGCCTTATGTATCTGTCTTAGTCGCACAGGTTAACTCTGGGTTACACTGTCACTGTTTACACGCATTGCAGATTGTGTAGAGTCGTTGCAGCTAACGCAGGTAGAATAAGAACTGACTCTAGACGACCAGTGACTCTAACCAGTGACTCAACAGTCTGTGACTCTGTGAAGTTGCTAGAGTCACTACATAGTGAGCTGTTCTTGTCACGGTATCGCTTTCAACGGGGTGTGAATTTGGACCCAGGCAGGATGGTTGTTCAAAATTCAAAGTCAATAAAATAGCAACTAGTACCCCACTCTTATGTGGCTGAGACTTTCCTGACGGACCTGACCTACAGACTCCATGTTTACAAATTACATGTACTTTATAATTTGACAATTGATAGAAAATCTTGGAGATCCCAAGAATCCCAATAACTATAAGATTATTGATTGACACTTTAAATGAACTATTGAAATATACGGAACTAACTTGGGGGAAAAACAGGATTCGTGCACTTTTACATAAATCAAACCCTGAAAATAATGAAAAGTTTTAAGCTATTCATGTACGAATGTCATGTTTTTGGCTCCGAGCCAACCATTCAAAAATCGTTTTATTGGTTCACAATTGCGCCAAAATAATGTGGCATCACTCCAGCCTTTTAAATATTGATACGAATTATGGATACATTTCAGTCCATTGCCTCTGGTGCGTTTAGCTGATTTGAATTCGGCAGCATAACTACAGAAAAATGTTTGTTTTTGTTTGAAATATTCGCTTTATAGTAGCGAAAAATGGCATTGCGAATGTGCGACCCCAGATTGCATACGTGAACAAAATTGCCTGGGTCATGTGTACTGATTCACAGGAATGCACCGGTCGTGTTCGAGCAATGAAAAAGGCAGGACCGCAACTCATGTGCACCCTGTGTGATATGTATACCTGCGTACAGTGTATTTGGATTCAACAGCAGCTTGTTCATTCACAGTAGCTTATCCATTCACAGTAGCTTATCCATTCACAGTAGCTTATCCATTCACAATAGCTTATTCATTCACAGTAGCTTGTTCATTCACAGTAGCTTGTTCATTCACAGTAGCTTGTTCATTCACAGTAGCTTGTTCATTCGCAGTAGCTTGTTCATTCACAGTAGCTTGTTCATTCGCAGTAGCTTATCCATTCACACTATAGCTTATCCATTCACACTAGCTTTTTAATTCACAATAGCTTACCCATTCACAGCAGCTTATCCATTCACACTAGTTTATCCATTCACATTAGCTTATCCTTTCACACTATAGCTTATCCATTCACATTAGCTTATCCTTTCACACTATAGCTTATCCATTCACATTAGCTTATCCTTTCACACTATAGCTTATCCATTCACATTAGCTTATCCTTTCACACTATAGCTTATCCATTCACATTAGCTTATCCTTTCACACTATAGCTTATCCATTCACATTAGCTTATCCTTTCACACTATAGCTTATCCATTCACATTAGCTTATCCTTTCACACTATAGCTTATCCATTCACATTAGCTTATCCTTTCACACTATAGCTTATCCATTCACATTAGCTTATCCTTTCACACTATAGCTTATCCATTCACACTAGTTAACCTCATAGGCTCGCTCGAACAAAAGATAAATAGAACCATATTTTTAGATAAAAAACTTTGCTTTCATGAAATCCGCACTGTCTATGGCCCGAAATCAAGCACTTACATTGCTGATTTCAAATCGGCCGGTAAAATTAAATACTGATAAACAAGTCGTTGATGTCTTTTGTAGTTATACTCTGACGGCCCAAAGAAGTTGAAAATTTCATTAATGCGTATTTATTGTTATAATTCAGGATTGCTAATCTACTCATTTCTGTTTCTATTTACAATCATTCACGATTGCCGGTCATTGCCAAGCCGAAGTGTCACCACGGTGCGCCATTGGCACTGGCCGGGCCTTCAGACAGACTCGTGGCTGGCTCTGCCGGCTTGCGGAAACTCGACAGACAATGTGATCTGGTTTGATGGCGGTCGCAGGCGAAGAAAGAGGCTGAAATACTGGGCTGGCCGATTGTTTAACGGCTGTGCCGCTTACTACAGGTGAGGCGATTAGTTGTTACAGGTGAGGCAATTAGTTATTACAGGTGAGGCAATTATTTATTACAGATGAGGCAATTAGTTACTACAGGTGAGGCAATTAGTTATTACAGGTGAGGCGATTAGTTATTACAGGTGAGGCGATTAGTTATTACAAGTGAGGCAATTAGTTATTACAGGTGAGGCGATTAGTTATTGCAAGTGAGGCAATTAGTTATTACAGGTTATTCTACAGCTACCGAGGGGGCGCCAGCTACAGAGGGGGTGCCAGCTTCAGAGGGGGGTGCCAGCTACAGAGGAGGGCGCCAGCTACAGAGGGGGTGCCAGCTACAAAGGGGGCGCCAGCTACAGAGGGGGTGCCAGCTACAGAAGGGGTGCCAGCTACAGAAGGGGGGTGCCAGCTACAGAGGGGGGTGCCAGCTACAGAGGGGGGCGCCAGCTACAGAGGGGCGTTCCAGCTACAGAGGGGGTGCCAGCTACAGAGGGGGTGCCAGCTACAGAGGGGGTGCCAGCTACAGAGGGGGTGCCAGCTACAGAGGGGGTGCCAGCTACAGAGGGGGGCGCCAGCTACAGAGGGGCGTTCCAGCTACAGAGGGGGGCGCCAGCTACAGAGGGGGGCGCCAGCTACAGAGGGGGGCGCCAGCTACAGAGGGGGGTGCCAGCTACAGAGGGGGTGCCAGCTACAGAGGGGGTGCCAGCTACAGAGGGGGTGCCAGCTACAGAGGGGGTGCCAGCTACAGAAGGGGGTGCCAGCTACAGAGGGGTGCCAGCTACAGAGGGGGTGCCAGCTACAGAAGGGGGTGCCAGCTACAGAGGGGGTGCCAGCTACAGAGGGGGTGCCAGCTACAGAGGGGTGCCAGCTACAGAGGGGGTGCCAGCTACAGAGGGGTGCCAGCTACAGAGGGGGGCGCCAGCTACAGAGGGGGTGCCAGCTACAGAGGGGGGGTGCCAGCTACAGAGGGGGTGCCAGCTACAGAGGGGGGTGCCAGCTACAGAGGGGGTGCCAGCTACAGAGGGGGTGCCAGCTACAGAGGGGGTGCCAGCTACAGAGGGGGTGCCAGCTACAGAGGGGGTGCCAGCTACAGAGGGGGTGCCAGCTACAGAGGGGGTGCCAGCTACAGAAGGGGGTGCCAGCTACAGAGGGGGTGCCAGCTACAGAGGGGGTGCCAGCTACAGAGGGGGTGCCAGCTACAGAGGGGGTGCCAGCTACAGAGGGGGGTGCCAGCTACAGAGGGGGGTGCCAGCTACAGAGGGGGTGCCAGCTACAGAAGGGGGTGCCAGCTACAGAGGGGGTGCCAGCTACAGAGGGGGGTGCCAGCTACAGAGGGGGTGCCAGCTACAGAGGGGGGTGCCAGCTACAGAGGGGGTCTTGTATTTTCATCAACAATTCGCAGAATTGGAGACCGCCTACTGGTGCATCTGCGACCGCGGCTGCTCAACCACTGCGGAAATATCTATCAAGATCTTTCGCTGACCTGTCTGGTTGTGCGACACAGCTCAAAAGCTGCGATAAATGCTGCTAATCAGTTGATGAATCTGCACTCCTTGCAGCTGATTTATGATGACCGGTGCCCTCCAGGTACAGCTCGGGATCGGCTCGGACTTTGCAGGCGCTGCCGCCGTCGCCTCTTGCAACGTCGCAACCGTCACCGTCACCTCCGATTTCGCTTTGATGATGCCGACAGTCGCTTTGATCATTCCGACAGTCACTTTGATCATTCCGACAGTCGCTTTGATCATTCCAACAGTCGCTTTGATCATACCGACAGTCGCTTTGATCATTCCGACAGTCGCTTTGATCATACCGACAGTCGCTTTGATCATGCCGACAGTCGCTTTGATCATTCCGACAGTCGCTTTGATCCTTCCGACAGTCGCTTTGATCATACCGACAGTCGCTTTGATCATGCCGACAGTCGCTTTGATCATTCCGACAGTCGCTTTGATCCTTCCGACAGTCGCTTTGATCATTCCGACAGTCGCTTTGATCCTTCCGACAGTCGCTTTGATCCTTCCGACAGTCGCTTTGATTCTTCCGACAGTCGCTTTGATCATACCGACAGTCGCTTTGATCATTCCGACAGTCGCTTTGATCATGCCGACAGTCGCTTTGATCATTCCGACAGTCGCTTTGATCATACCGACAGTCGCTTTGATCATTCCGACAGTCGCTTTGATCATTCCGACAGTCGCTTTGATCCTTCCGACAGTCGCTTTGATTCTTCCGACAGTCGCTTTGATCATTCCGACAGTCGCTTTGATCATGCCGACAGTCGCTTTGATCATACCGACGTTGGCACTGAGAAAGACGTAGGGGATTGCTGGCAGTCTACTTGGAACGCAGCCTCCTGCCCCATCTGTTACTATCCGCATATAAGTAATGCCTCCGATAGTCCAGCAGCTCCCGATAAACCAAACCGGTTGAGACCGGTGCTTCTGCGACGGTCACGCAGATCAGTGAACGCTAAGAAGCCGCTAGTATTGAGAACGTCTACCGGAAAGGTGTTTATTGACGCTTGTGTAACTATACGGAGTTGCTGGGCCAGACTCCTAATCCTCAGTTGCTGGGCCAGCCTCCCAGATCCTCAGTTGCTGAGCCAGCCTCCCAGATCCCCAGTTGCTGGGCCACCAACCTCCCAGATCCTCAGTTGCTGAGCCAGTCTCCCAGATCCTCAGTTGATGGGCCAGCCTCCCAGATCCTCAGTTGCTGGGCCAGCATCCCAGATCCCCAGTTGCTGGGCCAGCCTTTCAGATACTCAGTTGCTGGGCCAGCCTCCCAGATCCCCAGTTGCTGGGCCAGCCTTCCAATGCTTAGTTGCTGGGCCAGCCTCTCAGATCCTCAATTGCTGAGCCAGCCTCCCAGATCCTCATCAATTCCTGAGCCAGCCTCCTAGATCCTCAGTTGTTGGGCCAGCCTCCCAAATCCTCATCAGTTGTATGGCTAGCCTCCCAGATCCTCAGTTGCTGTGCCAGCCTCCCAATCCCCAGTTGTTGGGCCAGCCTCCCAGATCTCAGTTGCTGGGCCAGCCTTCCATCCCAATCCTCAGTTGCCGTGCCAGACTCCCACATTCTCAGTTGCCATGCCAGTCTCCCAGATCCTCAGTTGCTGGGCCACTTTACCATTTCAACCTTCGCGATCGCAGGTTCGGGTTGAGCAGCTGCGCTGCCCCAATCGCATATCGGTGGTGGCCAGCATCACTTGCCTGCTAGAGATGCAGAAGCCAATCCAGTGCGAGATGATCAGCCTGGTGGTGACGTCATTCACGCTAATCGCCTATCTGAGCATGCCAATTTACGTTGGCTACGTGTTCATCCAGGTGCAGTCGGCGAGGTTCCTGCCGTTCCTCCAGTTTCATGTCTACCATCGGTCGGCGCTGCTGTGCTCCGCGATGCGAACCCAGGCCGTGTTCGCCTCTTCACTGTGGGACTTTGAGGTCTGCAGTTTCTGAGATACGGCTTTCATTTGAATGCGGGAATGCCACAAGAACCCAGTCATGCAGGCGTGTCGCATGAATCAAACCCAAGGGTTCCAGGAATTTTCGATAATTGCTTGGGTCAAGCGCATTTATTGTTTGTCAGTCTTAGGGTAGGCGGCTAGAAAAATAAATGAGTTAGATAAATAGGTAGGTACCTGTAAACAGATAGGCAGATCAGCATAGTTTCGTAGGTAGGTAGGTAGGTAGGTAGGTAGGTAGGTAGGTAGGTAGGTAGGTAGGTAGGTAGGTAGGTAGGTAGGTAGGTAGGTAGGTAGGTAGGTAGGTAGGTAGGTAGGTAGATAGGTAGGTAGGTAGGTAGGTAGGTATAGGTAGGTAGGTAGGTATAGGTAGGTAGGTAGGTAGGTAGGTAGGTATAGGTAGGTAGGTAGGTAGGTAGGTAGGTAGGTATAGGTAGGTAGGTAGGTAGGTAGGTAGGTAGGTATAGGTAGGTAGGTAGGTAGGTAGGTATAGGTAGGTAGGTAGGTAGGTAGGTAGGTAGGTATAGGTAGGTAGGTAGGTAGGTAGGTATAGGTAGGTAGGTAGGTAGGTAGGTAGGTAGGTATAGGTAGGTAGGTAGGTAGGTAGGTAGATAGGTAGGTAGGTAGGTAGGTAGGTAGGTAGGTAGGTAGGTAGGTAGGTAGGTAGGTAGGTATGGGGGAGGCCGTTGCCTATTAGTGAACTGGAGCGGCGCTCTGATGTGCCAGCGGCCCAAGCTCGATTCCAAGTGTAGTCAAATTAATGATGTCTCGTGGCTTGGGTCTGTTCGTGCAATTAAGTCAACCCCAAGGCACAGTGAAGTGTACATCCTAACGATAAATAATGTTAGTGCCGCTGTACACTCTTGTGTTAGTGTGTGCCTGCTAGGCGCTGACGCGGGGCTGACACATTGGATGACGCGAATCTCAGTTTCCATTCTCAAATCCCATATCTACCCGAACAAACTCCATCCAAATTGCAGGCCTTCCGCGAAGCTGAGAAGCGCCGCAGGCTGGTGCAGCAGGACATGAGCCAGCGGCACCACAAGTGCGATTTCAACAGGCGCGAGCTGTCCAACCTGTTCTTCTGGTACGGAGTGAAGGAGAACCAGTGACATTTTTTTCAAATAAATGTACGGCACGTGTATTGATCAATCTATTGTCCGTGTAAGTGTCTTAAGTTTTTTTGTAATAAACAGAGTCACACCGAGAAACACGCATCTGCCCCGCGTAAAAAAATTGAAATTACTCCATTTTAAAGTGGAGCGTGATTGTATATGCAATACTTAGCTATAGAAAAAATCTTCAGAACGTTTTTGAGCAAACTGATGCTCTCGAAATTAATACCGTAAATCGTTTATTTTTTGTGACAAAATACAATTTACACGTTTACAAATAACAGGCAGGTAAAAAGTAAAATATTTCGTTAAATTTTATTTCGCAACTAAAAAAGTCTTTGGAATGTCTTTCTATCATTGTTTAAATAATCATTTAAACAAATGAAGGCACTTAAACTTATAACTGCCGCAGAAAGCAAGGCTGTATATGTCAAATCAGTTTTTTAAAATATTTCTTGTCAATTTTTGCACTATAGCCTTTTACGGTTGTTTGTACAAGAGTTTAAACTAGTTTCATTGTCGTTCATTGTAATTTCCGAGGTTTTTTATTTTTGTTAATATTTGCTAATATTTGTTTATAGGATTTATTGTTTTAGTTTTCATTTCCTTGAAAATTATATTTTCGTAAACAGCCTTGACTAATGCTTGTCATATTATTTAATTTCATTGAAATAGTTGATATTTTAGTTAAAATTAATGAACAATTATTAAGCATAATTATCAGAAGCTGAGGCTCATCAGCAGCGCGGTGCCTCGCTTCACCCAGTGATCCGGCTGCTTCTCGCCGCTCTTCAAATCCACCGCCACCACGTAGGAGGCCCGGCCGCTGACTCCGGCTCGGTTAGGGAAGTAGTAGCACGGCGCGATGTACACGTCTGCGGGTGGAGGCGTTTGCGAGTATATAAGCTACTTGCTTATTGACCTACTCAGAGTAGAAATGTGCACATTTGCGTCTGTATCTGCCGAGTCGGTTTGTAATATTGTCAGTAATTAATCTAATAATTATTTTAAATTTGATGCTTGTAATGAGTAACGCTTGACTCTGATTGGTAGGGCAACCTTAGAGGAAACTTGGCCCCATTTCTGAGACCCAGAATTGGCGCTATTTCTGAGGAGACCCCAAACAACTTGGCGCCATTTCTGAGACCCCAACTTGGCGCCATTTCTGAGGGGACTCCAAACAACTTGGCGCCATTTCTGAGGAGACCCCAAAAAACTTGGCCCCATTTCTGAGACCCAGAATTGGCGCTATTTCTGAGGAGACTACAAACTATTTGGTGCCATTTCTGAGACCCCAGCTTGGCGCCATTTCTGAGGAGACCCCAACAACTTGGCGCCATTTCTGAGGAGACCCCAAACAACTTGGCGCCATTTCTGAGACCCCAACTTGGCGCCATTTCTGAGGAGAGTACAAACTATTTGGCGCCATTTCTGAGACCCCAGCTTGGCGCCATTTCTGAGACCCCAGCTTGGCGCCATTTCTGAGGAGACCCCAACAACTTGGCGCCATTTCTGAGGAGACCCCAAACAACTTGGCGCCATTTCTGAGACCCCAACTTGGCGCCATTTCTGAGGAGAGTACAAACTATTTGGCGCCATTTCTGAGACCCCAGCTTGGCGCCATTTCTGAGACCCCAGCTTGGCGCCATTTCTGAGGAAACCCAAACAACTTGGCGCCATTTCTGAGGAGACCCCAAACAACTTGGCGCCATTTCTGAGACCCCAACTTGGCGCCATTTCTGAGGAGACTACAAACAACTTGGCGCCATTTCTGAGACCCCAGCTTGGCGCCATTTCTGAGGAGACTACAAACTATTTGGCGCCATTTCTGAGACCCCAGCTTGGCGCCATTTCTGAGACCCCAGCTTGGCGCCATTTCTGAGACCCCAGCTTGGCGCCATTTCTGAGGAGACCCCAACAACTTGGCGCCATTTCTGAGGAGACCCCAAACAACTTGGCGCCATTTCTGAGACCCCAACTTGGCGCCATTTCTGAGGAGACTAAAAACTATTTGGCACCATTTCTGAGACCCCAACTTTGCGCCGTTTCTAAAAAGACCCCAGCTTGGCGCCATTTCTTAGGAGACCTAAATTTGGCGCCAATTCTGGTACTCGAATGGCGCCACTACCGAGGCGATCGAATCGCCCAACAAAATCAAAATGCTGCTTCAAGCACGAAGCTCACTCTTAGCCGTCTTCTTCTTGTTCTCCACCGGCCTGAACAGGATGGTGGGCATCTCGCACTCCAGCTGCATGGGGTTCGCCTCGATCAGGCAGCACTGCTTCTTGTCCCAGCCGGCGCCCTCCAAGTAGAGCCCCTTGACGTAGACGCCGTCTCTAGCCGCCTCGGGGATGCTGGAATCGTCGATGGTCTGCACAGTGAACTCCCAGCTGAGCGAATCGACGCTCACGTTGTTCTGCCGGGCGGACTTCTGCTGGACAGCCGTCAGGAAGCCTGTCGGCAGGCTGAACCCGGAGATCCAGTAGATCTTCGGCGGGTGCGTTGTCGTGGCCCATTCCTGGAATTGCTCCACCCGCTTCAACAGGTCCCGAGTCCACGAGGCGAGCGGCTTCATTGATGGATAGGTGCGCTCCCAGAGCGATGGCACTCGGGTGTCGTAGATTGCCTGTGGGTTGGCGGCAAGGACATCGGTAGCCACATGCGGCTTTTATGGGCGACTTTTTCCTCTGTAAAGTCTCTGTTATTGTCTGTTTCCTCTGTTTCCTCTGTTATTGTCTGCCTGTCCTACTGCCCGTCTGTCTAAATGTCTGCCTGTCTGAATGTCTGCCTGTCTGAATGTCTGCCTGTCTAAATGTCTGCCTGTCTGAGGGTCTGCCTCTCTGAATGTCTGCCTGTCTGAATATTTGCCTGTCTGAATATTTGCCTGTCTAAATGTCTGCCTGTCTAAATGCCTGCCTGTCTAAATGTCTGCCTGTCTGCCTGTCTGCCTGTCTAAATGTCTGCCTGTCTAAATGTCCGCCTGTCTAAATGTCTGCCTGTCTAAATGTCTGCCTGTCTAAATGTCCGCCTGTCTGAATGTCTGCCTGTCTGAATATTTGCCTGTCTAAATGTCCGCATGTCTAAATTTCTGCCTCTGAATGTCTGACTGTCTATTTGTCTACGTATCTTTCTTAGAGTCCATCTGTGCTACTGTACGCCTGTCTTAGTGTCTATTTTAGTGTCTGGTTTGTGTCTGTCTGAGTGCCTGCCTGCAACTCTTACCAGGAAGATCTGCTCCAGATCGGAGCTCATCACAACCAGACCCTGGATGCCCTTGTCCAGGTCGGTGAGGTTGCTCCTGATCAAGTTCAGCAGGGCGTTGTAACGCTCGATCTCTTGCAGCAGCACCACGTTCAGCGGGTTGGGGTCCTGCTGCATCAGCTTCGCCGTTGCCTCGTAGTCGATGTTCTCCGGCAGCTGCTTGTAGATGTTCCTGGCCAGTTCCAGCACTTTGTCTTCGCGCGACTCGCCCGCGCCGCCAGAGGTGACCTGCGGCACCAACGAGAGCAGAGTGCCGAAGAACAGGCGAGTCTCCTGAATCTGCGAGCTGATGTCCGCGTTGGGGTGCTGGCCGAAAGCCTCCGGGTGGTCGATGTTGGGCAGCATGCTGACGTACTCGCGGTAGGAGGCTAGCGAGCCGTCCCGCGGCACGTAGTAGTGCGGCAGAGAGGAGAACTTATAAAATGGCGTCGTGATGACGTCCTCGTTGAAGTAGTTGGTGATGTAGGTGATCAGCAGGCGCCGGTCCCAGTCGTCTGTCACGTGACCGCCGTAGTTGATCTCGGCGATGAGGAACTTCAGCGCGTCCCAAGGCGTCTCGTCGTACTGGTCCAGGTAGTTGGAGAGGATCTTCAGCGACACCTCAAAGTCGGAGTCGTTGAACTCGTACAGAATGTTCCAACCGAGCATGCGGAACTTGCGCCTCTCGATGAGGATGGAGTGGAAGAAGCAGAGGGAGAACACCAGCTTTTTGAAGCGATCTGGTTTGCTGCACGAAGAGAAGTCTTCCTCTTTGATGATGTGGTACAAGCGCTTCATGTTGGCCTTGAGTCCTTTCGGCGGCTCGGTGGTCATCTTGATGCCGGCCTGCAGGATTGCGATTGGGAAGTTCGGGTGCGGTGAGCTGCTCAGCCAGAGTCGGAAATCCGGGTGAACCTCGTGATAGTTCAGTTGCTCGATCAGCTTGTCCAGCTGCGGCATCCACGACATGGACAGGTGGCAGTTGGCCAGGAAGACCCAGTGACCTTGACTGACGCCCTCCTTGATCAGCTTGGTAGCCGTCGGGGACTGTCCCTGACCCAGGGACAAGGCCTGGAACTTGCGCGCCATCTTGAAGGTCTCGGCCAGCTGCATCAGGCCGTTGGTCGGGTCCACGCCCGGGCTCAGCACGAAGATCAGCGGCGTCTTGCAGTTGCTCTCCTCCACAACCTGCTTGGTATCCAACACCGGCGGCTCGACAAATTTCGAGCCGAGATTGTTGACGATGAAGCTGGTCGAGCAGAATGAGACGCGGTCTTCGCGCAGAGATCGGACGATCAGCATCCGCTGGAACTCGTTGGTGGCGTTGTCCCATTCACCAGGCAGAGCGGCGTTCTCCGGCTCAGATGAGGTGTACCAGATGTGCCAGTCGCGAGGGTACTGCTCGAAACTTGTGATGATCCCGTGAAAATTGGCCAGCTTGTCCAGCTCGGAGATATTGTCCCAGCCGGTTTCGGACAGCCAGTTCGGCACCGGGTTGTCCATCTGGTTATCCCTGTCCAACACGACGCCACCGCGAAGAAAGAAGTCATATTCGTCCATGTTCAGCTTGCCGGAGGCTTCCAAAATCTTAGCGGTCATCTGGAAGGAGAACAGCAGCTTGTGCTTCTCGAAAAGGCCGCGGCAGGTGTACCTGTACACGGCGTAAGTGTGGTGATCGTTCAAGTTGCTGATTCGCTCCTCGAGGCGCGGATTTCGCTGACTGCGGTCGATGCTGAGCTTGAAGAGATTGATGTAGGCGTCCAGCGAGAACTGGTACATCGGGTCGATCTTGCCCATGTCGTTCATGACGAAGAACAAAATGGAGGCACGCGTAGCGCACGGTCGGTAGCCCTCGCGAGCCGCGTCAATCTGGGCTTCGGTTTTCTCAGACACCGCCAGCTGCTCCGTGACCTCCGCCGAGGTCGACTTGGACGTCTGCAGCGTGTTCACCAACTGCTCGTCGTCCAGCAGGGAGCCCTGCGCTTCGTTCAGCAGTCGAAGGATTTCGTCCTCGAGCTCTTTGATCTTCTTCTTTCCGGCCGCGATCTTCATCACTAGACTGTCCTTCTCCTTCTCGAGCTCTTCGCGCTCCTTCTCGACCACAATGCCCAGCAGTTGAGCCTCCAAACCGTCCTCCTTGATGGCAAAGTTGGTGATGGCCGTCTTAGTGGAGATTTCCGGTGCGTAGTGCGGATTAGGAATCTTGGTCGTGATGTAGAACCGGAAGTCGAAGTTGTACTCGATCTCTTTGTCGCCGAGCTTGATGATCCAGGCCCCGCCCAGCTTCACAATGGACTTGTTCAGCACCGGGTCGAGGCTGGGGTCCAGCTTCTCCGCTACGTTCTGGAGCAGCACCGGTTTGCCATACTGCAGGGCCACTTCCAGCTTGCGGATGTAGTCCGCCTGCTGCAGATCAATGATGATCAGCTCCTTGCCCTCCATGTTCTTGATCCACTTCTGCGCCTGGCCCTGCAGAGCGATAGTTCAGAATCAGTTTGCAAATTGCTTTTGATTCTTTCTGTACAGTCACCCTTGTTAATTTTCTTAGCGTAAAATATTTTCAAAGCAAAACTGCATTCGCTCTGAAAGCCAGCAATCAAGTCTAAGTTATCACGTCTTCTTGAGCATTGGCTCAAAGCATTTGAGCAACCCCCAATGAGCCACAGCATTTCAGCAATCCCCTATGAGGCTTGACGTCTCAGAAATCTCCCCATGAGCCTTGAAGGCTCAGAAATCCCCCCATGAGCCTTGACGTCTCAGCAATTCCTTCATGAGCCTCGACGTCTCAGCAATTTTCCATAAGCCTTGAGGCTCAGTATTTCAGCAACTCCCCTATGAGCCTTGAAATCAATATTGTTTGGTCTCCCAGTCTATTGCTACACTAGCGCGTGCACTCGCATCCGAGTTGTGCATGAGCTGAATTCCAGAAATCGATTTTAAACTGTTCAATTAATATTGTACAAGCTAGAAAAACTTGCAAGCTCACCTGCGGGTCAATCATGAGCGGCCACCGGGAGCCCCTGGTCACGATGACGCCATTCTCAACGGAGAAGCTGTCCGACGGCAGGCCCCAGATGTTCCAGTCGCGGATGAGGGTCGGATTGGACAGGAACTCGGTGAATTTAAAATCCGGCGAGTAGGGGATCGCCTCCGACTTGACGAACTCGATCCACTTCAGGTTCATCTCGTCTCGGTAGTTGCTGAGGAACGGACCCAGGTAGGACAAGCAAGCCGAAGCAACGAGACAGTCACCGGGCAGCAGCTCCATCTGCTTCTCCATGGTTTCCACCGACTGCTCCCAGCGAACCTTCTCGCCAGCCAGACCGTCCACCAGTTGATTGGCTCGGTCCAACATTTTCTCCGTGTGCTCCGCTTTTCTTCGCAGGTTCTCCTTCTCTTCCATCTTGCCGTTGTACTGATCCTGCAGCTCCTTCATCTTGGCCTCGACAGCTGCAAGCTTCTCCTCGGCCTCGCGCAGCTGAGCCTGCTTCTCCTGCAGGACCGCCTCAGCTTGCTGAAGTCGCTGCCGCTTCGGCTCCACGACCCGGTAGATCCTGCCGTACACCTCCATGGCGCGCACCCACATGCAGAGGCTCTTGGCCGCTGAAGACACTTTGCCAACCACTTCAGGCTGGAAGTCGTCCTGCGAGCAGTACTGCCCGATCTTCTTCAGCACTCGGTCGGAGATGTTGTCCTTCTTGAAGTCGACCAGCTGGCCGATGAAGTTCTGCTCTCCCAGGTGACGCTTGGCAGTCTCCCAGCTCGTGTCGGCGCCGCGCAGAATCATGACGGCCTCCATGACCTTCTGGACAAGGTAGGGCGGCTTGCCGTAGGACTTGATCTCAGTGATGTCGTTCTTGTTAAGAGCCTCCAGGGCTTTCACTGCGGCCTCCAGGGCTGGCATCGCCTCTTGAAGGTCGGCCTCGGCCAGCTCCTTCATGTTGAGACACTTGGCTTCGTCCACGGAGATTCGCTCTTTGGTCTGCGCCACCTGCTTCTGCTGGTCGTCGGCTTCGCGCTTCTGCTGCACAATGATGACAAGGAACTCCTCGCACTGACGCTGGAACTCCGCCACCTTCTTCTTGTCCTTCTCGAGCTCTTCAGACATCACTTCGACTTTCTCGCGCGTCTCGTCAATCTTGCTGAGACCGTTTTTGAGCTTCTGCGAAGAGCTGTACAGCTCCTGCCGCTTCTCTGCCAGCAGCCTGAGGGTTGGAATTTTTGGAAAAGTCCAAACTGGCAGCTGAACTTAAAGTGTCGATGTTCAAGTAAAATGACACTACAGTAAACTGTAGATCTTTAATTAGGTGCTGAGATGAGGGAGGGGCAGGGAGTGAGGGTGCTGGGATGAGGGACGGGCAGATAACGAAAAAGTATACTCACTTTTTGTAACCGGAAACCAACTCCAAATAGTTGGTTGGAGTCACATAGTTATATCGCTTCATCTCCAGCAGCATTCGTCGCGAGTACTCGGACACAGACTTCTGCATGAAGGAGAAGGTCCTGGACAGAGCCGGCTTGATGTTTTCCTGAAAATATTTTAACGATTGAATATTGTTAAGATCCGAAACAAACATTGAACAGAGTTGTTTTGAGTTCAATGTCAAAGCACACTTATTGATTTCTGAAGTATTTTTCATCACAACGTCCTTAACAAGGCAGTGAGAATTAGGCTTCAATCAGTAGAATAGACACTAAAAATCACCCGGGGATTCATGGAAAAATAATTTTAACAGTTTCACAACGCAGGTATAACTTGAAAGACAAAGAAATGTTGATTAAGTTATCAAAAAAGTGAACACATGCTCTTAATTGTATTCAGTAACACTTTATCATTTGGTACGCTTTGTTAAAATACGGAAAATTCAGTTTAAATTTCTGTTAGATTCAACCGGTTAAGCGACGTGAGAACAAAACAGCTTTTTTGCATTAAGCAAAACAGACCTGCTGTTTAGAATTAACAATTTTTGCTTAATCAAAAGCAGACCCATGCAGATTATCGTTTAAAATATTCACACTTGTTTGAGCAAGCCACATTTGTTAGATTTTCAAAGCATTTTAACAAATACCAAACATTTTGGTCCACCTACAAATTGCTTGATTTCCTGAAATGGTTGGTTTTGATCAATCACAAATAAATTTTATTTGACTTATCGAATTCTAAGATAGCGTTGAAGTACCCACAAACTAACTAGTAAATTCCCTCACCTCTTCTGTGTTTCCGAACTGCAGGTCTGCCAGGTAGCGGTCCGCCACCTCCAGCAGCGCATCTGGCGGCCACTCGGAGAACCAGTCGATAGTCGTGCAGTTCACGAAGGCGGGGTACATCCGGATCCGGTTGCGGAAGGCCTCGCCAACCGGGCTCATGCACAGGATGACGTGCAGGTTGGCTCGAGCTCGCTCGATCAGGAAGTTGAACATGTTGGCTGGGGTGTCGTCGATGCCCTCCTTCTTGGCCTCGGGCGCCAGTGCGCCGCGCATCTCCTCGATCTCGTCCGGTTTGAAGAGATTCGGCACCTCTCCAGAGCTTAGCATGTTGTTGATGTCTTCAAGGAAGCTCTCCTCCACCACTTGGGTGTCGCTAAACAGGAAAGTGGTTCGCTTGTTCTCCACGCCAGACTGGCGGTAGAGACTCTTAATGTCTGCAAGGTTTAGTGCATGGGGCAATGAGTTGTGTCACGTTTTCCGTTCTTAAATTGGCCTTTCTTTTCTTCATTCCTTACCGTCTCTGAACTCCTGCTTCCTGTAGTGCTTAGTAACCTCGATCTGGAAGGTCTTGTACTCGCAGATGAAGGCGGCCAGACGGGCAAGGCTTTGACGGCCGCTGCCGCCAATTCCGATGAGCAGCATGTTGCCACGGGGCTGACGGATGTAGCGAATGATCTTCGAGACTGAAAGGGAAAATTGAGAAGGAATCGTTTAGTTTTCTTCAAAATGTTAAATAAAATATTTAGGAAAAACTACTTGTCGTCTTTGTTACCAGGTACAACTTACTGTGCTCAATGGCGTCCCTGAACAGCACCAGATCCATGGAGACAATGCCCGGCGTCTCGTTGTACTCTTTGAGCATCTCGGCCATGTGCTTCTTCAGCTTTTCCATATCTGTGATGTCTTCGTACACCAGGTCGACGTTGAGATAGTCGCCAAAGATTGGTGGCTGCTTGTTCGGGCAGATGTTGTGGAATGTCTGATCAAACAGTACGCCCAGCTTCTCTGACAGGAGTTCTACAAACGCGTGCTTGTCGTTATCGTCAACCAGCCTGTCGGCGAAGACGCGAAAGCATTCGTGGATCCACAGTCGAGTGATCGCCGCCCTGGTGTCGTGGAAGCTCTTGTTGGCACGCAGCATGCCCTGAAACACCTTGGAGATGTCGCGCAAGTTGAACAGATAGTGAATTTTCAACGGCGTTGGCAGGAACTTCTGGCACACTGCGTAGTAGAGATCGATCGTAGCTTGGGTGACGACCTCTCCTACCGGTTTGATGTCTTCTTCGAAGTCTTGCAACTTCTGGCTGATCATGCTGCCAAAAATGCGCTTCAGGTTGCTCTCGCTCGGGAAAGTCATGTTGATCTGGTTGAACTTGCTCTGCAGCCGGCGCGAGATCACAGTTCGTCCACCGCCTGGAGGTCCCATCGCGCCCAGCAGGAACATGCCCTGCACGTACTTCACTGTCTGCGCTTTCGGTCGTACCACATGCCGTAGTCGATCCACTGCTTGATGAGCTCCAGCGGCGGCTGCGAGCCGTAGGTGTCCTTGGCGGGCATGTTGAAATCGTCCATGAAGGTCAGAAGACTCTTGCCGCCCACCGGCACAAAAGTGCCCTTGGTTCGCTTCTCGACGCGACCCTCAATGATTTCCTGCACGTTATTGCTGGTAGTCTGTGCGGACATGTTGATGGTCAACAAGGACCACTTGCTAGGGTCGAGCTTCTCTACCACGCCTGTCGCAACAGAGGTCTTGCCGGTGCCAACAGGACCCACGAGCATCACCGGATACTTCTTCTCCACAAGCTTCTGCGTCAGGTAAGAATAACGAACGGTGTCTACCGTTGGCACAACCAGTTTGTAAAAGGGCAGGTTGGGATTGTACTTCCATCCGCCTCGAAGCTGCTCCTCCCAGTGCACCCAGGACTTGTTCTTCACGTCAACATAGTACTCGTAACAGTGTCCTTGTTCGGAAAGCTGGCGTCCGCCTCGCGCAAGTAGGTGTCGATCTTCTTGCGACCGTCCTCGTCAACAGAGGCGCACACGGACCAGATCATGCAGAACTGGAACCACAGCTCCGCCATGCGGCTGAAGTTCTCTGTATCGTTCGAGTCCAAACCGTTCTCGGGCGTGCCGAGCACGTCGAGCAGACGGGTCAGGCTGACAACGCCGTTCATTGGGGCGATCGGGATCAGCTCAGAGCAGCTGGTGCGCACCAGCTCCTGCATCTTTTCAATGTACTTCTCGAACAGGCGTCGAAGCTCCTCTACCAGCAGTTTGTCCTTCTTTTTGCGCAGCCAGGACTCGACGAACGGCTGCCAGCCGAGGTCGTTGAAGTCGTTGTACACCATGCCGCAACGGGACACTGTGGCCGGACTGGCCACCGCCAGGTCCTCGACTTCGAATAGCAGCGATACCTGTGCGATTGTGTCTTTTGTAGTAAGTTTTCTATTTCTCCTGAAGAGATCTATTTTGATATCTAGAATAAGGGTCGACAAACTCCGCCCGCGGGCCACATGCAGCCCTCGAAGTCTCTCTATCTGGCCCTCGGGTCCTTTGAAACTTCACAATGGCAATCCGGCCCGCTCAAGGTCTCAACTCTCTTACGTCCGTCCTCTCTTCCCTCTTCTATTTTCTCCCCTCGCTCACCTCTTTTTCTCTCTCTTCTCATCTCGTCTTTCATCTTTCCTCTCTTCTCTCCTCTCTTTCCTCTATTCCTTCTCCATTCCTCTCTCATCTGGCCGCAGCCATTAGCTAGGTTCTCTGTCTGGCCCTTGAGGTAAAAAAAGTTTGCCGACCCAGCTGCTCTAAGTCTCTGCCTCTGTGTGTCTTAATATCGTTCTATGCTTGTTTAATTGGTTGTAATCATTCGACAAAAACGTACATGAAGGTATTTTATTTCTTATTACGTTTGATTAGCACACATTAATGTCCAATGTGCATAATTTCTCACCTGGGCTGGCATAGAAATTCGCTCTCCATTGATCAGCGTGAGAATCTTGTTGTCGTCCATAACGCTGTTCATCGACTCGATCCACAAGGCGTCGACAGGCCCGTCAAACAGAATCCACTTCTGATCGTCTTTCTCGTCTGGACGGGGGGCATTTTCATACAGAGGAGCATTTTAATTCTATCTTACTTGAGTAGTCAGAACTTTTCTCTATATACAGCTCATATTATATGATGTATTGTAGATTAAGAAGCACTGTGCAATTCTATAGCTATGCTTGATGGCTTTAGAGTAATAAAAAGAAAACGTAAGCAGAATGAATGTGTAAACAAAATGCAAGAAATGTCAGGGCTCTTGAAAGTTTGTATGTAAGCCATGGTTCCTGAAGATTCGAATGTAACCCATCGCTCATGCATAACAAAAATGCGTACTAAATTTGACCTTTGAACCGTTTGTAAATGTATAGAATTCGATTAAGTTAAATAGCAAATTTCTAATAGTAAATAATAACGCGAATAGTAAATGTTGCTTTTCGAGAGAATTATAACAAAAGAAATTGCTTTGTCTAAGTCTAAACAGTGTTAATTTTAAAATCTTACCTTCTTTGAAGCCTAAAATTCGGTTTTAGAAGAGAGATTCGAAGTGACTCAAAATTTCAAAGCAAATTTAGCCCCTGGTACGAGGTTAGGGTTTCTCAGGTGTCTCTTTATCAAACACACTGCTACAGCTCAAAATGAACTCACCTGCGCAGGTGTATCGCATAACGCTGGACAGCACACCGTCAGTCCACTCGTTGCTGGACAGATCGATCTCGCCGTACAGCTCGCCCAACGACACCGCCTTCGGGTTGATGACGTACTCCTTGGCGGGAACGTAGCCCGGTTCGCCGTCCTTGGCCAGGGCAGTCAAGGTGTCCCTTAGCAACTGCCAGGTGACCGACTTGGCCGAGAGAGTTTTGCCCACAAGCATGGTACTGTGCCGGCTGTTCTTGGTCTCAAACAGCTGGATCACCTTCTCCACGGTGAACTTCGTTCGCACCAGATTGGCCTGGTCGCACATGACCTCGACTTTGTCCTTGAACTTGGCGTAGTCCATGACAGGCGCGTCCACTCCGGGGAACAGGTCAGACACGATGCCTTTGAACAGGGGCAGATCCACTGCGGTCAGCTTGGCCAGGTTCATGTCGTTCATGGACAGCAGCAGAATCTCTTCGTCCGGCGTGCCCGGGTTCGCTCGCTTCTTCCTGCCGGCGTAGCGGAGCACGGAGACCAGGGCGCGCAGGCCGAAGTCGTAGTGGTCCTGCTTGGACAGCTTCTGCACGGCCAGACTGTACAGGGTGAACACCTGCGAGGGAATAGGAGGGTTTTTTCTCTTGAGTAGAGCTATGGAAATAAAGTCTAGAGCTCCTACAGTGAACTAAGATGCAACCAACAAATTGAGGACACTTTAAATAGTCTATATTGTAAAAAACATTAATGTTAAATTCACCTGATGATACTCTATCTGTAGAATATATATTTTGACACAGTTACACTGAGTAAACTGGGGTGTCGAACTTGAAACAGAACCTTTGATGAAGCGAATCCACTTTGGTAAATTTGTTCAACCGCATTCATTTGTCCCAAAGATTCTCTTAATCCCTCAATACGTTCGGCCCGTGTGTTCCCTGTTATCTGCAACAATAAAACGCACCTTCTTAGCCAGGATTTTCGTGTTTCCGAACCCTTCAGCAAATAGAGTGATCTCCGCGATCATGGTGGAGTCGGGCACCACCATGGAGATCGGGCGGAACATGGACTTCAGATTGTCCGGAAGCTCTGTGCGTCCAGCGTAGCCAGGGTTCATCGTGATGAAGATGCCAACGGTTTTGCGCAGGTTGATCGACGAGCCTTCGAATAGGAACTTGCTCACTGGCGTGTTGGGGCCGGCTGTGGCCAGCGCGCTCAGAATGCTTAGGATCTGCTTGGCAACTACGGACAACACCTCGATGTTGATGCTACAATTGTTTGTGTTGGGGGGACCATTCATAACATAATTTTTATTAGAGTCGACTGGAGCAACATACATTACACTCGTATAGAAAATGTTAGTGAAATTTTAGACCCATTTCTAAAATGGCAACCAAAGTCAATTCTGATTTCATGGAAACGCACCGGTTGAACTCGTCAAAGCAGCCCCAGGCGCCGGTCTGGGCCAAGCCGGAGAGCATCCGACCCATCGACTTGTAGTCGAGGCCTTCGCTGCAGTTGACCACAATGACGTACATGCCCAGAGCCTTGCCAAGATCCTTGGTTGTCTCAGTCTTTCCCGTACCAGCGGGTCCCTTCGGAGAGCCTCCTCGGTTGAGGTGCAGGGCAGTGGTCAGGGTGATGTAGCAGCGATCTGTCAGCGGCGTGATGACCAGTCGACCGCTGTTGCCAAGGTACTCATAGCCGTACTCGAACTGAGTATTTGTCTGCTTGATTACGCAATCATCCAGGTCTTTGTCCCAGAAGAAGCGCAGCTGCGCCAGCCAATCAAACGAGTTGATGTCGCTCACGCCTGCTTTGTACAGCCTCTCGATGATGTCGCGCTGGTGAACTTCGATAATCACCTGGGCGTTCACCTTTTTCCGGTCCAGCGGATCCAAGTCCTTCCTGATCATCTCGGAGAACTTGCTCAGCATCACCACCTGCTTCTTCTTCAGCGATCTGAGCGGTTTCTTGTCGTTGCGTTCTTTTACCAGACTGAGGGCCTTCATGACATCCTGCGTCCACTGGATCTGGCTGGAGGTGATGCACATTTGGCCTTTGTTCTCCCTGAGCCACTTGTCTCTCTTGCTCAGCATCTTCTTCAGATTGGTTCGCGTCTCCCGAAGGCAGTTTCTCAGAGTGACCCGCATCGTGTCCTCGATCTCCTTCATCCAGCTCTCCACCGGACCTTCAAGGCGAAGCGGCTTCTCAAAGTCGACGAATTCGCCGTCGTCTGCGTGCATTCGGGAGGCCTCCCAGCCCTGGACGTTGTTCTGTCGATTATTTGAAAGTTTTTGGAGTTTTATATCGCTATTCGATGATTAATAAAGATTTGTGACGTAGTGAAACTTGAAGAAAGTAAAAAACCGGTGACGAATGTCCTGACGAAGAGACACGTAAATTAGATTTTTTCCTAAAAAGCGACAACTCAAATAATAAAATCCTACAGTCCGTGAACTTAAAAAAACATTTTTGTGATATTTTTAGGAAATTAATGCTAACCAGAACATTCCAGATGTAGGTTTCCTGTAATTTTTTGAAAATTAACAGAGTCGATAGATTGCTTAACGTAAATCAATAGATTAAGAGGGCCCAGCGTATCGTTAAATCATTCAAGGTCTGCAACTTTTAGCATCATTATCGTAGTCTCACCTTCTTAATTGTGAGTCGCACGATGTTGTCGAAGCACTTCTTGAAGTGCGGCTGGATGGCCTCTGGGTTCTTGCTCTGGCCGAGGATCTCCAGCAGGTCGTCATTGGAGATGAAGTAGAATCGCGGGAAGATCTGCCGCTTGGTTTCCAAGTACATGTCGAGCGATTTCTGGATACCTTCCAGCTTGTCGTTCATTCCGTTGAGTGTCTCCAGCACGCCAGCCTTCTTGGTGCTGCGTTTAGCGTTCTTCTCCTTGTTGATGTCAGTCATGATGACCTTCCACTGGCTGTTGATGGAATCAAAGTCGCTGGTCTCTTTCGGAAGCTGCTTGCGAATGTCCTCGCCAAGGAAGATGTTCTCCAGGTACAGCCACTGTCGCTGCACTACCTGCAGTGTTTCCAGCGTCTCCAAAATATGCGACAGGTCGCGCTCCCACTGGTCCACTTGGTGCTCGAATGGCTTCACAAACCTGGACGCTTTCATTGTTGACAGTTGCACCTGGTTGTCCTCCAGCGTCTGGTAAATCTCTTCAGTCGATCTGACCTTGAAGTGACCCTTGTCTTTGTGTGGCACAATGTCCAGATCAACTCGCTCCCAAGTCTTCTCCAAGTCGATGATGCGATTCTCAATCTCAAGCTCCTTGCGCGCTGCCGTGGAGATCTCGTTGACCAGCTCGGCGTGGGCATCGAAGCCCAGCTCGATGATCTTCTCCAGGGTGAAGTCTTCAGCGTCTTCGTCGAATGGTTTGTTCATCTCCTCCTGTAGAAATTCAATAAATTGCGCAAATTGTCAGCTGCTGAATTTGCATTGAGTAACTAAAAGATAGGATGCGTATTGGTAAAAGCAATCGCTCACCTTGATCGTAGCCCAGTGACGCGCTCTCATCGCGTCGTTTCTCAGGTCGGTGATGAGCGGCATCGTCTTCCTGAACTGGTCGACCCGCACGCGGCTGGTCTCCACAACTTCCCAGTTCTTGTCCTTCAGCTCGCGGCTGAGCTTGTACAGATTCCTGTACACATTGTTAGCCACGTCTTCCATCTCGGATGCTTTGAGGTTGACGAAACGGCCGCTCTTCCACCTGTTCCAGTTTTCTTCCCATTCGTCCCGCAGCATCCAAACCTTCTCCACCGACTCAAGGTCCTAAAATTATATGACGAATATACCTTTATAATTTCTGGATAAATCGGTAGCAAGATGAAATGGACTTGTGAAACAATGAATCATTCAAATATTTGTGCCCACCACACGGCCCATGCAAAATTTGAAAACACCTGTGAAGACACAAATAATAACGGTGACGGCTGAATAAAAAACTTGGTGACATTGCGAAGAAAAAATCATGGAATCATGGTGCCAATGGACGAACTGGTGAAATCTGTCGACACCTCGATCCATTGTGAACGGAGGAAACGGCCTCTCGTATGACCTCATCCGTACTTGCTGAATCATTGACGGATCTGGCATCGGCTCGGTGTTCAAAGTGGACACCATCGATTCGAACTCCGGGTTGACCACACTTGTGGCGACAAAATCCGACGATCGCTCGGTGTCGGCAGTCAGGCCAAGAAGCTCCGGTTCGGGCGTGACTCCCATGGGTAGATCGTTCAGCGCCTTGATGTCGCGCATCACGGCGTTGATTGGCACCATAAACGGGCTGGGCACGTGGTCGTAGTTCTTAATGACCACCTGTTCGCCCTCAATTGAGACTACAGAGTCCATACTGTGCATCGATGTTCGCCGCGACTCCGAGTGACTTCCCGTTGCTGACGGGTCCACGGTCTCGGCGTTCTCAATCACCGTTGTCAGCATGGTTCGGGTTGTCGCCGTTCTCAGACGAAAACTCTTTATAGTTTATGGGATTTTTATACGATACAAGCACTAATAACTGTGTTATTATGCGTCAGATTTAGTTAAAAATGCCTCTAGTAGTAAGTAGCATGATACGAACCTTCTCCAGCGCGGCAATGTCCTTGTTTGGCGGCTGCTCAATCTTGAAGATGTTGAGTCCCTTCCTCAAGTTGGCCTCCTGTTCCTTTAGCGCGGCCAGTTGCTCTTTGAACCTCGTGATGCTCGCCAGTGCCTCCTTGGTGTTCACTGCCGATGTAAACGGACCAGTTGTTGCGAACTCGTCCACCAGACTGCTGACTGACTTCTTGAAGTCCTCGGACTGTGAAATGAGATCTGTGAAGTAAGTGTGGAATTGGTTAGAATCATTCAAAACTTTTTAAAACTTTAGTTTGAGTTTGAAAATTTGAGTTTTAACTTACTGGACTTGAACTTTTCTTTGTGCTTTCGGAGCATCTCCTCCGCGTGCACCATGGTCTCCTTAAACTGGTCCCACTGGTGCTTCAGATTGTAGCGCACTTCCATGATGTCGTCTCCAATGGGCACTTCGTACTTCTCCAGAATCTCGAACGGCTCCTCCAGTGGGTAGATCTTCTCCTCCAGTTCTGGAGTTTCACTGTCCAGCTTCTCCCACAGCTGCAAGGCATCTCCCAGCTCGTCCAGGGTCTGCGGCGGTCGGCAAACATTCTCGCTCATGTCCTTCAAGTACTTGTGGAATGCCATGAGGTTGTCCGACGAGATGTCCAATAGCAGCCGCGTCAAGCGGTTCTGCCACTCTTTGCAATCAGTGGTGATTGACATCTTCAGTTGGGTGTAGTCCAGCTGCAGGAACTTGGTCGTCACCATGGCGTCGCTGTCCATCACGCTTGTCGCCACCTCCGAGTAGCGACCTATGTCAGCGTCGAAGGATGCCACCTTCGGGTTGCCCTTCTTGTAGACTTCGAAGAACTGGTCTTTCTCTACCTCCCAGATTTCTCGGAATTTATCCCAGTAGCTAATAGCCTGAGCAACTAGACTCTGCATCTCGCTCATTCCGTTTAGAATCTGGCCCTGAATCTTGTGAATCTCCTCGTCTCCTGCGATCATGGACAGAATGGATTGACGGTGCGACTTCTTTGCCGTCAGCTTGTCTGGCAGCCGGGGAATGTCCTCCAGATTGCGAGTCAGCTGGCCGTTCATATTCACCACGGCGTTGTTGAGGTCCGGCAGGGGCGGGTGTACACCAGCTTCGACACGCTCGAGTCGACTTCGCGTTCCAAGTCGAGCGACACGCGGAATAGTGGCATCGGCTCGTTGCGACCGTCTCCGTTGATGGCCTTACTGAGCTCCTGCAGTGACGACTTGATGTTGAGCCGGAACGCCTCTTCACATAGTCGGTCGATCTTGTCGGTGTAGCGGTACCACTGCTGCTGGACCTCGTTGCTATCTCCGGCGAAGAATTTCTGCGTTTCGCGCATCTTCTCGATCACATCTTCGTGCAGAGCCTTCAGCTTCTCCTTGACCTCCTTCTGGTGCTCGCGCTGTCGAATTTCAAACTCGTCGTTCTGGTAGACGTGATTAGAATCAATGCTGATCTGCAGAGTCTCGCTGATCTGGATGCACAGCTCCTTGATGCGCTGGTTGGAGTCCATGTACTCGTCAACCTTTCTCTGCGCTTTCAGAGCCTCCTCTCGGGTGCCTTTGATCCAGCTCTCCAGATTGTGACTGGTCCAGTTGGTTTTGGTCATGCCGACCATGAGCTTGCGGTCCACCTGCTTGATCTGCTCTTTAAACAACAGCCGCTCCTCTTGAGTGAGCTTGGCAATGACCTTGTTGTAGTCCCTGACCACCAGCATGACCCGCTCCCGGAGGTCTCTGTAGAACTTTCGCTTCTCGTACACGTCGGCAATCCAAGACGGCGTCTCAAAGTTGAGCCGACGCCAATAGTACAACTCTTGGAAGAGTTTCAGCAGGTTCTTGTCAAAGTGGACGTTAATCATGCCGAGCTGTTCGTGATTTTTGGCGATGACCGGCATCTGCAGGCTCTTTACCGGGTCCTGCTCAGTGACAAAGCGGGTTTGTTTTAGTATCAGATTTTCATCAAGTCACTTTAATCCACCGTTCCTGCTCCAGCAGGGGTAAAACTGCTTCCAAAAGCTCAGGAATTTTGCTTCTACCTTACTATGTCATCTGACACTACCGACCAAAGTAATTCCCAAGTATTCTCATGATACCACAGCTTCATTTTAAAACACAGAATCGCAAGAATTGAGCGATGTTGTGTTTGAATAGCAGGTAGTTTGCAATCTTCCGAGTATTATAAAATCGAGTTAGTAGCAGGTTATAAAAATGCCGATATTAGCTCAAAAACTTTCCGATTAAAAACGAAACTCTGCGCTCTCGTTCAGTACAAGAGGAGCTATTAGGTAACCAAAAAATCGATTCAAAAGAGTAAAAAGGGCTTGCATGAAAACTAACAAAACAGAACGAAGGGACGACTTTGCTAGATCGATTTTGTTGGGGAAAATTCTATCACTCTTGTCAGGTAACAATTGGACTGAAAATTCTAAGCATACATAAACTTAATATAAACCTATATATAAACCTTCCGTCTAAAATTCTGATGTTAAAAGTGCTTGACTGGTTAATTAAAGGGCTCAAAGGTAGACTAGTAGAGAAAAAGTTTACGCTTTAAGTCCAGTTTCTGTACTGAACTTTACTTACATCACCAACCAGCGCCTCAAACTAAAAGAGTTAAACAAAAAATCGAAATGCTGATTTATTAAACTCAAACGTTACTAGCAAAAGCTGTGTCTCAGGTTGCTGGAACCCTTTCTTGATCTTAGCGAAGCATGAAACTATGGAAAGCAAAATGCAGACAGGTAGTTACTTGCACATAGTTTAGCAAAAAGAACTCCAGTGCATTGTTGTTTTGAATTTTCAGCAAAAACTTATTGTAAGATTAACAAAGCACAGCATTTCGTTTTTGGATTTTTTTAGAATCGAAGACAGTATAAATGAGACACACAAGATGTTAAGCTTCAAACGTTTCACTTTCCAATTTTTAACTTACCGTCAGCTGCAAAGTTCAAGCGAGTCGGTGTTTTGAAATTTGAAAAAAACATAGTAACTCAAATCGATTTTTATGCATGAAATCTTTTTTAAATCTACAGGACACAAAGTCATTGGGTCCCATTCTTCCGTTCCCAATGACTCCCTGACAATGCTTGCAGATTCGGTACACATTTGTTGTACTTTTGTGTGCCAGCGGTTTGATAGCAGCATAGAGAGCAGGATTACATATCGGGATGCACAACTGCTGCCAGTGCATGCCTAGAGCTGGATGTCAGCTTAACCCGAGATCCCCTGGGATACAATGACACATTGACACCCTTGAAACAAAGCAACACAATACCAAAATTGATTCTCACCCGCTCAATGGTGCCCTGGAACTCGATGTGGTTCTTCCTGACGACCTCCTCGAGCGCCTGGCACAGCTGGGCGTAGGCGGCTCGAGTCTCGGCCGCATTGGAGACGGCGGGCAGGAAGTGAGCCCGGTCCAGGAAGCCCATCCCGCGCTCCATTCTGCGCTTGACGATCCGGGCCCAGTGGCCGTTGCCAGCGAAGCGCGGGTGGCCCAACGGCGGGAGGCCAGACGAAGTGTGCTGCGACATCTCGCGCTTGGCCCAGTTCATCTCTTCGTTGAACATCTTGAACACCTGCTGGGTCTTCTTGTCGATGGCTCGCTTGATTGATTCTCTGGACTGCAGGTGGGCGAACACGTCCAGGATCTCGATGCCCTGCTCCACGGAAGTGACGATGTCGATGAAGGCCGTGTAGATGCCGTTCTGAATCATCACCTCCAGATCCTTGATGCCCGCTCGGAATCTATTGTAATCATCGTGCCAAGACGTCGCTTTTACATCCAAAATGGTGTTTTTCTTGTCCCTGAGGGTCTTGAGCAGCTTCTCGAACATGCTCTCCACCTGGAGCAGGATGGCCGAGATCTCCGGGCCGCGTGCGCCGCCAAAAATTGGCAGCTCCTTCTTGTTGCCCTCCTCGTAGCGAGCGAAGTGGCTCTGACACTCGCAGATCTCCAGCAGGTCTTTGCAGCGCTGGATGAACGCGTCCACCTGGGCAAAGATGCTGCCCTCGTCCAGGTCCCACGGGTCCTTGGAGAATCGCTGATGGATTTCTGCGGTCTGGAATGGAAAGCAACATATAATATAATTTTGGATGAAAATGGCTGTGACGGGAGATTGGCAGAATACCTGGAGTGAAAAAAATCTCACCTTAGTATAGATATCCTTCCATTTTTTGCAGCAGGTGATGCACTCGTTCAGGCTGTTTACGCTAGAAGTGATGTAGCCCTGGAAGATTTTGTCTAGCGAAATCTCGGCGCAGCATCGCCGGATGATTTCGTTGCTGAGCTTGCGGAAGATGCCAGTCATGGACTCCTTATTATTGTAGTGGTCGGAGTTGGTCCAGATCATTCGGATGCGGTTGACCAGTTTCTGCAGCATGCCGGGGATGTCCTTCGGCTTGGCGTCGGCCAGC
This sequence comes from Macrostomum lignano, assembly GCA_002269645.1. Taxonomy (NCBI): domain Eukaryota; kingdom Metazoa; phylum Platyhelminthes; family Macrostomidae; genus Macrostomum; species Macrostomum lignano. Next base: position 28,043 of record NIVC01004462.1, read on the forward strand.
TCGTAGCACATGTCCTTCAGCGACGTGAGGAACTTCAAGTTGCTCTGCGCTTGAGCCGTGTTCTTCTTAATCTCGCTGGCCAGTTTGAGAAAGTTGGCCACGTAGGAAGATTTCGCGGCCTCGAGGTGGGCAGTGATCTTCTTGACGCCCGGCTTGTCCAGCTGCTTGCTGATGCCCGAGAGATCCTCGCAGCGGTTCTTCCAAAAGTTGATCTCGTCCAACGGTCCCGCCTTGTCGTCGTCATCGAAGGCATTCTGCGACCCCGTGACGTCTTTGATCTGGCGAGTCCAGTGAATTAGGATCATCTCCAGCCGCTGAATCAAGTCTTTGTCCTTTGCAGCCTCCTCCGATGTGAGGTCCATGCCCTCGATTGGGACGTACAACACAGTTTTGTCCTCCAGCTTCCACCGGGTGTCAGTCAGCGAGCTCATAAACTTGTGCAGCTGCAGCGAGAAGTCGTTTCTGATGGTGTCCGGCCAGTCTTTGTTGGCAAAGAACACCGGAGCGTAGAGCTCGTTCATGACCCGCAGCATGCAGTCGATGCCCATACCGCTAATGCTGCCGTACTGTATCAGATCGTTGAAATTCTCCACGGTGATCTCCTGGCCTTCCTCGATGGTGCTGGACTTCATGAAATAGAAGAATTCGGTCAGCCTCATCGTTGGGAAGCTGGTATCAAACTGCAGACCTGCCTTGGGGTGAGCGTAGGCCACCAGGAGGTTGCTGTGGCTGCTCTGCAGGAATTCAGTCTCGATGAAGACCGCGTGCTCCTCAGTGAAGGTTTCGTCCATCAAGTAGTCTGTGAGGACAATCTTGGACTTGATGAGATCCAGCACTGTCAGTTTGGCGGCCTCTGCTTCAGCTTCCGCCGCTGCTGCTGCCGCTGCTGCGGCTGCCGCGGCCTCTTCGTTGTTCTCAGCGATCGCCACCTCACCGCCTTCTCCATCCGCAGGCTGCTCGGCGCCAGCTGCGTCAGCTGCAGCACTCGGCGTCGCTGGTGCTGCTGGCGGCGCCGCCTCACCGCCGCCAGCGCCGCTACTCGAGCGCGACTTCTCCTTTTCTGTGTCGGCTTTCTCCGTCTCTTCGGTGACATCAGCGGCCGGTTCCATGTCGACCGGCAGGTGTTTATCAGGCGCCTCTGCGCCCTCCTCTGCTATGTTTGTGTCGCCCGCTTGAGACATTGCAGGCAAGTCAGTTGAGTTTGTGTGCTAGACTCTGCAAACAAGATTTGAAAGCATTTTTAAATTTTTTAATTTTCCTAAGCAAATATTTTTCGTCTAAGTTATGATTTTTAAAAGACATATACAAAGGCTGAAAATAATAAACACTAAAGACCTGGGTTACTACTGAAAATTCCCTGTAATTGTGTTCATCGATGTAAACATTATATTTATTGAAAGCATTGTACATGCTTCTTGAATCCACATTCAACGAATACCATTTAAGATAGTAAAATCCGAGCTACAATAATTTTTCCCAGAACTATGTATTGAGGTAATTAGCTAAAGTGTGCCTACCATGAAAATTCCGATATTTAGCAATATAAATCTACATAAATGAATTATAAATAAAACGTAACGATATGATCAAATTAATTCATGTAATTCTCTATTAGATTCATCCTGACTCTTCCCGTAGAATGATTAGTTATTACTCAATTATCAATAAAAATATTAGAATAGATTATATAAAAACTCTGATTAAACTACACAAAAAGAAAATTTTAAACCGAAACGTAAACACATTAAACAATGGTAAAAAACATTTGTTTAAAGAATTTTTGAAAACTAACTAGAAGTTGGTAAATGGCAAAAGACGGCAAAATTAACCTACAAAAGTTGAAACTAATATTTAGAATTTCGAGAATAGAATTATTACAGTACACCAATAAGAACGCAACAGATACAGGTTTGCGTATTTCCAAGGTAAAGAATGTTTTAAGATTCATTCTAATCAAAGCCACTGAGTTGTCAAGGCGATATTTTTATGCTATCTTAAGAATATAAAACTTTTTTTTCATTTTAAACATGTATTTTGAAAAACAAAAGAGAACCATGTTTCGTGTGTAAAGTACCTAGACAAATAAAGCAAACCTGTTTTCTTATACTTGTCACTGAATTTGCTATACGCGCAAATTTGAAACGTAGGAAAAGTTGCAGGCAAAATTTTTATAATTAACTTTTAAACGATCGATAGTTTCAATCTGATAATCTCAACCACGCACTGATTCACTTAGTGTGACTCAGCCCTTCAGTTTCATTTACTGATCTATCTTATAGCTTATAGTACAAAATACTTTCTATAACACATTAGACTAGAGTTTAGAGTGTAGTTGTAATAATTCTAATTTTACGCCCAAATTTGCAGGCTAACAAAGCTGTTTGACAAACTCGATTTATCAGCATACGGTTAGGACTGCAAGTTGTATTTATTCCCATCTGGTTTGGCCTTTCACTTAAACAGTTGCACCAGTAAATTGCAGTAATACAGTAGGCCTATTGTTATTGTTAGGTATAATAACAAGTACTAGGCCCTGTAGCTTAAAATATAAAACTGCTTAAAAACGAAAGTATCTGGAAACAATGAAAATACAAATTGTTTCTATCATAAAACTTCTATGCCTTGTTCTTGCTTCTGATATATTTGCTCTGGAGTATACATGTAAGTTGAAGTTTAAATATTTTGATATTTTAGTGGCTGAAATAAATTAAAGTTAAAATAATTCTTATTGTTTTGTTGTTTTAAAGCAAATTTAACTAGATTCTTGATGTAAAAGTATATTTAGCTATTGTCAAGTTCTATAATTATATTACTAATAATATACCTAATAAATGTTTGCCATTGTACACACATACTATTAAAGTTCTAAGCCTCAATATAAAAAAGAGGAGATATGGGCAAAGTGAGACTGTGAGATGGTCCCTGGACATTTCGGTGACAAGACGTTTCGGTGACAGCCTTTTCGGTGACAATTTAGGACGTTTCGGTGACAAATTTAGACAATTCGGTGACATGTTTTAAAAATGAAAGTTAATTTTGTCTGTAAGATAATAAACTCATGAACAAGACTTTTATACTCAGACCTCGTCATATTTTATTGTTTTGCGTTGATTTCATAACTGACTTTGTTATATCTCTACACTTAAAAAAGGGTCATCTGCATTTCTAGATAAGGTCAGTCGGCCGACGCGACACGTCAAGTCGCCTATTTTACACATTATAGCGGCATCATTTTTGCGACACTATCTGGATATATACCTGTGTTCAAGGCAATTTGTGTAAAAAATGTACATGTAGCATATTTTCATGATCAAGTCGCCTGATCGATCTACTGTTTTGATGCAAACAAAAGTTGTGGTTGTTGTATAGTTTGTTACTCTACTATCAGGGCTATGGAAGAAGGGGCCAGGACATTCCATTGCTTTATCCCCAGCTGAACCCCGACCCCACTTTAATTTGTTGACCTGTTATATGGAAATAATGTATATACATGAAGAAATTTAGTCATGTACAATCTACATGTACAATTGTTGGCATGGTAGACCGGTAGACTGTTAATTGGCTGTATGATTGCTGACCATATTGACCAGGAAAGTCAAAGGAAAGAGGAGGGAAAGGACGTGAGGCCACTAAGTTAATAAATTGCATAGTTCACTTTTCAGAACTTACTTTAAATGTTTATTGCTATGCTACGTAAATAGGCAATTCCAGTATTTAATCTTTCTTCATTGTTTGATCGATATTAGCACCTTTGATAGTTCAAATGTTGCAAAACAGTAAAGCTCGTTAAGTGAACCAATTGGGCTTAGTGAATTGAATTTCGATATCTACATGTATTTAATTACTAACAATGCTAATTCTAGAATGGCAACAAGCAACAATGATTTGGTTGCACGTTAATTGCTACCGTGATAAAGCAAAATCATTGCTAGCAGAGAAGCATTGCTTGTACGGTGATATAATGTTTGCTTTTGCCACGACACTAGGGTTAGCAAAGTACATGTAGAACAACGGCCATTGCGTATGAAATATGAATGGGCCCCCCCATGAATTTAAAGACTCGGTATCCGAGAGGCGCTACGACTATATACATGTAACTTCTACCAAACTCGAGCGATAGTTCTTCGAATTCTAGACGCATGCATAATTCACGGCTCTGCTGGTTCTAACCTTTAATCAGTCAAAATTTTAGTTATTTAATGGACGCGATTACTGCCCAAAATGCAACAAAAAGCTCTTCTGCACTTATTTTAGCGCCGCGTCTGCACTTATTTTAGCGCCGCATCTGCACTTATTTTAGCGCCGCATCTGCACTTATTTTAGCGCCGCATCTGCACTTATTTTAGCGCCGCATCTGCACTTATTTTAGCGCAGTAGCTGCACTTATTTCAGTGCCGCAGGCAATTTTGGTGCCGCAGGCGCTATTTTTTGCCGCCGTAAAACATGCACATTATTGATTTCCGTATATAACAGGTCAACAAATCAACAAACTTGACGTGTCGTGTCGGCCGACCATCAGTGTCACAATCACGTAGCAGAATAGGACACGTTTTTTTCGGCTTCAGAAGCAGTCAATACATGTTTTGTGTACGAAAATGTATTCAGCCCGGCCGACTGACCTTTTCTAGAAATGCAGATTACCTTTTTATTCAAGTGTAGAGATATAACAAAGTCTGTTACAAAGTCAACGCAAAACGATAATATATGACGAGTTCTGAGTATTAAAGTCTTGTTCATGAGTTTATTATCTTACAGACAAAATTAACTTTCACTTTTAAAACATGTCACCAAATTGTCTAAATTTGTCACCGAAAAGGCTATCACCAAAACGTCTTGTCACCGAAATGTCCAGGGACCTGTGAGATCAGGTTTTTCTCAACATAGTCTCCCCCAACCAAGATGCACTTATGGCATCTTGATTGCAGCGCCTCAATATTACTCTTGGAAGAATTGCACCAAGCAGCTCTCAAACCAAGCAATTGCAGCATCCTTCAGCATATCATTAGTGTTAAATCGCTGTCCACAGAGTGCCCACTTAAGATATAGAAATAGGTGGAAGTCGCTTGAGGCCAGGTCTGGTGAATAGGCTGTGTGTAGCAGCTCTCAGAACCCTGTGACACTGACAGCAGCCTTGGCAATCCTGCTGGTGTGGGCTGGTGCATTGTCGTGCAGCAGCACAACACCTCGGCTCAGCATCCCTTGCCTATTTTCCTTGATTGCCTCGCATAGATGGGCGATTAGGTCAGCGTAATAGGCGCCTGTGACTGTGACTATCTGCTTGTGCGGTAGAAAGTCCAGCAGCAGCGGGCCCTTGGCATCCCAGAAGACGGTCAGCATAATCTTGCCCGCACTGCATGCAGTCTGTGCCTTCAGTGGTGCAGGTGAACCAACTGGCAGCCACTGCTTAGACTTGGGATCGTGGTGATAGATCCATATCTCATCCCTGGTCACGCAGCAAGACAGAAAATTGGCAGGGTCCAGATCATAGGAGTCTAGGACAAGCTTTGAGTACTGCACCCATGCAGTCTTTTGGTCCCTTGTCAAGATTTGTGGGATCCATCTGGCAGAAACCTTGGACAGATGAAGATACTAGTATAGGATCTCAATGACTTGCAGGTCAGAGTCTAGTATATGTTGCAAGTTGCCTGACTTTCACCTGCCAGTCACTGTCAACCAGAGCCTGGATGCGCTAGATGTTGTTGGCTGTGACAGCAGTCTAGGGCGTCCATATTAGGGGTCATCTTTGAGCGAGTCACAGCCTCGCTTGAACTTGGCTGCCTAGCGCTTGATAGTGAAATATGAGGGGGCAATGTCAGCGTACACACTAGCCATGGGGCTTTGAATTTCAGCAGGCTTTGAGCCTTCCAGAGTCAGAAATTTGACCACTGCCCTGTGCTCAAGCTTCAATTCTTAAGAAAATGCCATGGGGTGCTAGAAATAAAATGGTGCAGTGGGACTTAGGGAATGCAGAAAATTCTAAAAAGTTGACAATAGACTATTAACATGTGGCACTTTTAGAGCCTAAAGTTTCAACATTTTGCCACTATAAGATCTTGGTCAGGCTCGGAACTTTTTTAGTGCCCCTGTACTATTGTAGAATTAGCAAAGCATATAATAAATATGTGTAACAAAGATATAATCTATAGATAATGATAGTCTTTAAATAAAATTTTAGTTTTAGTCTTAAGGACTTTAATAAGGGTCCTTTGACTTTCTGAGTCTTTTAAGATAATTAAATTTTAGTAAAATGAAAAATAGGTTCTTTTAAAATGAAAAAAATATTATAACAATAATATTAATTTAATTATATAGAATTTCCAATTAAAATGTTTAATTTTCATTTCCAATTATTAAATATTAAATTTTATATAGAAAGTTTAAGATATAAAAATGCTTCAAATCAAACCATTTTAAAAAGTAAGACACTATATCTTTTTTACTTTGGAAAATGAAACTTATCTAATAAAATGACTTATAAAATTTCATTAGGCTTTAGGGTCTAAAGTCCAGTAAAGTCCCTAGGGCCTAGTTTTAGTGAATTCAACTTAAACTTTAAGTTTTGCTTAGATAAATGAAATATTTATTTTAGATTAGTAGTAATACTTATTGTGTATTATCTTATAATTTAATTTTTAATGTAATGTTTTTGAATGAAATTGTGCCAATATTTTTGTATATACTAACTAAATTGACTTACATTGTTATAAAAATATTATAAACTCAATTTTTAAGACCTTTATTAAAATAGAGAATAGTAAATGCCTTAAATAATTAAATAAGTTGTTATAAAGCATCAACAAGTGAACAATAAACATCAAAGTTGAAAAGTGATGTTTGCTTTTAAAGGCTTGCAAGTTTTTAATAAATATTCTAACTAGACAATGTAGGGTCGACTTGGAAAAATCTAGCCTCCAAGATATATATGGCTAAGGTTTCTATTTCTTTTAAGCTCTCTTTTCTTTTCTTTCTCTTATCTTCTCTTCTCTCTTGTCCTCTTATCCTCACCTGGCTTTTGTTCTAGATGTCACCCATTTTTTATCCAGTTTTGGGGGTTCTTTCTAGGAAAAATCCAGAGAAAAGAAATGCATAAGTTGCACTCTTGGGTGAAAACTAGAATTTTAGCTAGATGAGTTGTTGGACCATTGTTTGACCCACATAATATAGAGCCTTATGTTTTGAAAAGATTGCTTTTATAATTCCTGCTTGTATATAGAACAATATTTTGAGACATCAGGCTATGTAGCTAGTTTATATTTAGCAAATCAACCTTTTGTCAATAATTAACAATTATTCTTCATTTTTCAACCTTTTTAGACACCGATCTGCCCAGTCTGACTAAGATCAGCTCAGATTGCAACCCAAACTATGCGGCCAACAACAGCTTCTTGGCCAAATTTAATCTCGGGAAACTCAAGAATCCAAGTGAAATCAGAGCCATGAAGGCCATCTTTTATGAGCTGCCATCTGGAGGTGAGTGACGTCCAAATACTAAAAATGGTTTGTCTATACGATATTTCCATATTCCATGTGTGATAGATTTCAGAAAAAATTGTAATGCACTATTATAAGCCTAGTCAAAAAATTAGGAAAAGTCGGGGGTTCGATTCTCGACCCACTCAGAACAATTTGTTTCCTTGAGCAAGACACTTAACTCTACATTGCTTCAGTTCACCCAGCTGTAAAATGTGTGGCCAGCATTAGCTGGGGTAATTAAGGGTGTGTGGCGACCCCCAGTCCTTGGACTGAACAGCCTTCAGATGCGCCGCGCAATAGCTGCAGCTGAGCTGTCGGTTGCACATCTGCCTATTAGGGCAGATTTAATCAATTATTATTAATACTTTGAATAAAGTATAAACTACGGAAAATATGAAGCTTAAATTAAATGGCAACCAAGGTGCCAATTTGCTATCTGGGCCCCCCAGAAATGATCAGTAAAAGTCGTTTACCCGTGTTGCCCTCTTCAGAACGCCGCAGAGTTGAAATCAACAGTTGGGCTTCTCTGGAGCCGCAGTTTCAAGCGCCAGGGTTTCAACCCAACAGGCGTCACATCGGCTTCTTGACGGTCCGCCTGGCTGACGAGAACTCAACTAGCGGCCTCACCGAGTGGCTCTGGTCTCAGAAATTTGAATTCACCAGCTGCGGTGTTGAGAATCGGTCAGCTGTCTGTCTGTGCGATCCGGTCAATTCTTACAATGGTACGGAGTGCAGGCCCGGCTCACCGGACTGCCGCTGCACTCCGCAGGCCACCAGCTCAGACTGCAGCCTGTGCACCGACGGCACCTACAGAGATTATTCCCGCTACAGTCTTGGCTGTATCTCTTGTCAGTGCAGTCCGCATAACTTTGCCGGCCCGTGCGCCTGGAGGCACGTCGGCGACCCCGACTGGAGCCCTGGCGGCAGCGGCGGCGGTGGACTTAGCCAGCGAGTGTGCATCGGCTGTCGGCACGGGTTTGTGGGTGACAACTGCCTGGCGCCCAGAGATAATAGCGGCATGGGCCTGGCGGCTAAGGTTGGTTATTATGTCTGCATAGTTTTTACTGTTTTTCTATGGTGATTTCATTTTATTTAAAATATTGCTCATCTTTTAAAGTATCTTATCTCATTTGTCAAAGATTTGCGTCTCAACATTATAATGTCACTCTCATTATCATGTAGTCACTCTTATTATCACTTAGTCACCCTTATTATCATATTGTCACTCTCATTATCATATAAAGTCACTCTTATTATCATATTGTCACTCTCATTATCATATAGTCACTCTCATTATCATATAAAGTCTCTCTTATTACCATATAAAGTCACTCTTATTACCATATAGTCACTCCTATTATCATATTGTCACTCTTATCATATAGTCACTCTCATTATCATATAGTCACTCTCATTATCATATAGTCACTCTCATTATCATATAGTCACTCTCATTATCATATAAAGTCTCTCTTATTACCATATAAAGTCACTCTTATTACCATATAGTCACTCCTATTATCATATTGTCACTCTTATCATATAGTCACTCTTATCATATAGTCACTCTCATTATCATATAAAGTCACTCTTATTACCATATAAAGTCACTCTTATTACCATATAGTCACTCTGATGATCATATAATCACTCTTATTATCATATAGTCACTCTCATTACTGCATACTCGCTCTCCATCGCACTGCTCAAACACCCGCTCAGATATTCCTGGTCCTGGCCTGCCTGCTCTGCTCACTCGCTCTGCTAGCCGCCTTTGTCATTCTGCGGCGCCAATGCCGGCGCCGAGCTCAGCGCGCCGCGCGCCACTCCCTGGCCGTTCAGCGCCTATTCAGCCGGTTCAAAGACGACACCAGCTTGGAGGCGGAGGCCGCGGAGTCCAGCGCCATCTTGGCTGAGGATGACGACTTGCAGAGGGCCACTCAGCAGCTGAGGCTGGGCGCTGACCCCGTGTACCAGCCTACCACCGTCTCCATCACGTGATCTGCTGAGTAGGCTAGTGTCAGATCCAGTTGCTGACAGTGTCATAGAGAGGGTGTCAGATCCTGTTACTGACAGTGTCATAGAGAGGGTGTCAGATCCAGTTACTGACAGTGTCATAGAGAGGGTGTCAGATCCAGTTACTGACAGTGTCATAGAGAGGGTGTCAGATCCAGTTGCTGACAGTGTCATAGAGAGGGTGTCAGATCCAGTTGCTGACAGTGTCATAGAGAGGGTGTCAGATCCAGTTGCTGACAGTGTCATAGAGAGGGTGTCAGATCCAGTTACTGACAGTGTCTTAGAGAGGGTGTCAGATCCAGTTGCTGACAGTGTCATAAAGAGGGTGTCAGATCCAGTTGCTGACAGTGTCATAGAGAGGATGTCAGATCCAGTTGCTGACAGTGTCATAGAGAGGGTGTCAGATCCAGTTACTGACAGTGTCTTAGAGAGGGTGTCAGATCCAGTTGCTGACAGTGTCATAAAGAGGGTGTCAGATCCTGTTGCTGACAGTGTCATAGAGAGGGTGTCAGATCCAGTTACTACTTACAGTGCCACTAATTCAAGCTACATGTCGAAGCACCTCGTTTATCACATCCGGTATTAGTTTTTTGTGCTAAAATTTTCAAAGTTCTGCACCATTTATCAGCATAGACTGCAGACAATAGAGCTATAGTTGCACTGTTAAACACCGTTTTTATTTATCAGCTATTAATTTTATGGTTCGCGCATTTTAATATCCCAAATTTAACCAACACGCTCCCAATTTTTTATTAGTTGTTAGTTGAATACGCAACTCGCATGTCCAGTGCGCATTGGTCATGATATAGCTTCATCATCTCCACGCGGTGAATTAAGGTGTTCAATGTACCCTTTAGTTACTGATAGCTTAGACTAACACGCAAATGTTGTGAATTTTATTGTTATAAAATATTTTGGCTGTGTTTTTACACTAATAATTTCATTTAGAATCACTAAGTCATAACTCATAATTGGAATCTGTCACAGTGTCTTGTATATTCTGTTGGTATATGTTTGATGAATTTTTCTTATCTATTCATTATTGTCTGGTGATCGGATTTTTATTTATGCGCTTTTTTGCTTTATCCAGGTTTGTTCGATTCTGAGTTAATAGCCAATCAGATCGGGTCAGGAGAGGCGGGACTGCAATGTACATTGAAGACGAACTCGTCCCCCGCAGCCAATCAAATCGGGGCTGTATGTACATTGAAAAAAAAACTCGTCCCCCGCAGTCAATCGGATCGGAGCAGGAGACACTTTGATAAAGTGTGCAAAGTTTGCAAAACAGAGTATAAATTTTTATACCAATTTTAAACATCCGCGTCATATGGTTTGAATTCAATTTTTCCGGTTTCAACTTTTTTTCTGTCTTGGTTTGGCTGTGCTTTTCTCGTTTAAGCTGCAACATTGCTATTGTCTTAATTTACCGTGTGAAATCTTTTCCATTTCTAGCGATTATTTCTGAGCAGCTGTTAGCAGTGTAACTATATAAAGTACATGTTTATATTGGTTACTTATATCTACTACTTGTGAAAGACGCACAGCTTATGTTAAACCAGCGGCTGCTTAGCAGAGATGAATATTGTGAGCAAAGTTGGTAATAATGTTATTTTTACTCGCTAAATATATCAGATGCAACTTGCACAACTATCTCTATCACATAAAAAACGTTAAAGATTTTGTTTCAATAATTTCATCAATAAAGATTTGCGCCTAGCGAATAGGACTAGAAGTGGTTTGCAGTGAAACGCAGTGTGTATTTTAAAAATAAAACAGACACAACAAATTAAACAAGCGTAATAAAACTTACTACTACTGAAGATAGAAGTTATTAGTAGTAAGTAATGCAACCAGTAGCCAAAAAAGACGTGCGTGCGTAAGAGAGAATGTTTTTATCTACTGATACGATTCAGCAGATTCGTGCACTTATATATTTTTAACTTATTTTAACAAACACGATTGACAGATAAGACTATTGGACTGGAATCCAGTCAGACCTTTATCCAGTCAGTCTCGTACTGAAGAGTAGTACAGGCAATACGCATTGTAAAAGTACGCGTGTACTTTACTATTGCAAAAGTACATGCGCACTTTACTTGATCAAAAGTTGTGTACGTTTGTACACACGCAAGCCAAATGTACATGCATTATAGGGAAAAGTACCTCTAGTACTTAACCGAGAAAAGGAGCAATAATAAAATGAAGATTCGCTAAGTGTAATGAGTCATAGTATGGATACAAATCAAACTCAATAAGAGCACTAAGAAGCCGTAAAAATTCGAATACTTCGCACAAAGAGTAAAGCGTGGTGAGTTCTGTCCTGACTCCAGTCTGATCCATCACAAACTTAAGTTATATATTCTATTAAAGAGCAATAATAAAGGATTAGTTTAACAACAATTCGACAGCTGATGAGGACTGAGGGATGCCGTTAACAGAAGATATCCGCATTATAAGTATAGTTTTGTAAGATCTGCATACGCTATTGAACAGAATCATTAAATTAAAATGTTTTCTGGGTGTTGAATAAAATGAAGGAATTGAAGAAATAAAAACAGTGTGCGGAAACAGAGGAAAAGACAGGTGGATGGATAAAAAGACTAAACACGGTGGTATTAACGGAACAACACATGAATGGGAAGGACGCAGGGAGATGAAGGGAAGAGACTGAAATAAGGGAAGAAGAGAAGAGACACAGTGAGATGAGAACAGACACAGGGAGATGAAGGGAAGGGACGCAGAACGATGAGAAAAGACACAGTGAGATGAAGGGAAGAGACGCAGGGAGATGAAGGGAACAGACCCAGTGAGATGAAGGGAAGAGACTGAGGTGAGGAGAACAGACACAGTGAGATGAAGGGAAGAGACAGTGAGATGAGGAGAACAGACCCAGTGAGATGAAGGGAAGAGACACGGTGAGATGAAGGGAAGAGACACAGTGAGATGAAGGGAAGAGACAGTGAGATGAGGAGAACAGACCCAGTGAGATGAAGGGAAGAGACACGGTGAGATGAAGGGAAGAGACACAGTGAGATGAAGGAGACAGGTCCAGTGAGATGAAGGGAAGAGACACGGTGAGATGAAGGGAAGAGACACAGTGAGATGAAGGAGACAGGTCCAGTGAGATGAAGGGAAGAGACACGGTGAGATGAAGGGAAGAGACACAGTGAGATGAAGGGAAGAGACAGTGAGATGAGGAGAACAGACACAGTGAGATGAAGGGCACAGGTTATCTCCTGCCGGCGTGCAGGTAGACCCTATCCAGCACAGAGCTCTGCTTGCACAGATACCAACCAGCCAAGCAGGCGGCCACTGTCACAGGCGCTGGCCGACCCTTCACCGCCACAGCGAACACAGCCAGGCCAACGATAGCGCCGAAAAACTTAGCAAACTCGATGCTGTAGGCCACTGTCCAGATCAGCTTAGGCGGCTTGCCTTTCTTATTGCCCGACTGGCCTTTTTTAGTCTGCTTTGAGTTGGCCGACTTCTTGCTTGACGCTGCCGGTTTTGGCACGCATTGACTGCCCGAGCGCTGGTAGCCTGGCTGGCAGTCGCACCGGTAGCTGCCTGTGGAACAGGGATGAGACTAGAAATGAGTCTAGGAATGAAGTCTGAGGTAAGATCGGACAGATAGAATACAGGGTCGGACAGATAGAATCCAAGGTCGGACAGATAGAATTTAGGGTCAGACAGATAGAATACAGGGTCGGACAGATAGAATCCAAGGTTGGACAGATAGAATACAGGGTCGGACAGATAGAATACAGGGTCGGACAGATAGAATCCAAGGTCGGACAGATAGAATCCAAGGTCGGACAGATAGAATTTAGGGTCGGACAGATAGAATCCAAGGTCGGACAGATAGAATCCAAGGTCGGACAGATAGAATCCAAGGTCGGACAGATAGAATCCAAGGTTGGACAGATAGAATCCAAGGTCAGACAGATAGAATCCAAGGTTGGACAGATAGAATCCAAGGTCGGACAGATAGAATACAAGGTCAGACAGATAGAATCCAAGGTCGGACAGATAGAATCCAAGGTCGGACAGATAGAATACAAGGTCAGACAGATAGAATCCAAGGTCGGACAGATAGAATTTAGGGTCGGACAGATAGAATCCAAGGTCGGACAGATAGAATTTAGGGTCGGACAGAAAAAATCCAAAGTCAGACAGATGGAATCCAAGGTCGGACAGATAGAATTTAGGGTCGGACAGATAGAATCCAAGGTTGGACAGATAGAATCCAAGGTCGGACAGATAGAATCCAAGGTTGGACAGATAGAATCCAAGGTCGGACAGATAGAATCCAAGGTTGGACAGATAGAATACAGGGTCGGACAGATAGAATACAAGGTCGGACAGATAGAATCCAAGGTCGGACAGATAGAATTTAGGGTCGGACAGATAGAATCCAAGGTCGGACAGATAGAATTTAGGGTCGGACAGATAGAATCCAAGGTCGGACAGATAGAATTTAGGGTCGGACAGAAAAAATCCAAAGTCAGACAGATGGAATCCAAGGTCGGACAGATAGAATCCAAGGTTGGACAGATAGAATCCAAGGTCGGACAGATAGAATCCAAGGTCGGACAGATAGAATCCAAGGTCGGACAGATAGAATCCAAGGTTGGACAGATAGAATCCAAGGTCGGACAGATAGAATCCAAGGTCGGACAGATAGAATCCAAGGTCGGACAGATAGAATCCAAGGTCGGACAGATAACATCCAGAGTCGGACGGCTCACCTGGCAGGTTAACGCATCTCTCATACGGCCCCGTACAGTGTGGACTGTCCGGGCTGCATTCGTTCACGTCTTGACAACCGGATCCGGTGGTCGCGGGTTCGAATCCTGGCGAACAGGCGGTGCAGCCGGCCTGGCCGGGTCCGGAGCAGGCGGAGCAGGCCCGGTCGCAGTCGCCGCACCGGTAGCTGCCGGGCAGGTTCTCGCAGAAGCTCCTCGGCCCACTGCACGGACTGCGGGTCTGGCATTCGTCGATATCAACACACGCGGCTCCGTCAGCTTGCTGGACTGTCTCGTAGCCGTCGGCGCACTGATCGCACTGGTGGCCAGCGGACCGGTGCAGGCGCTTCGACAAGCCGGGCTGCAGGCTTTGCATTCGCCGTTGCTCTCGCCGTTGGCGCGGTAGTATTTGGCTGAGCAGTCCGAGCACTGAGCACCTGAGTAGCCCGGTGACAGTCACATGCGCCAGTGCCTGATATTTGGAATTATAAGGGAGATTGCTTCACTGGTAAACACCTGTCACGGTTAGCACTTAGCAGTTTAGCTGCAACTGGAGGGCAAAGGCCCAATCAGTTTACAGTACAGACAGAAATAATCTGTAAACGGACACAGACATGAACTCAGGGCAGACACAGACAAACTCAAAGTGGACACAGACAGACTCAGAGAAAACAGGCACACTCAGAACGGACAGACAAACTCGAAGTAGTCATAGACACACTCAGAGAGGACACAGACACTCAGAAAAGGAGAGGACACAGAAAATCTACAACGGACACAGACAATCTACAACGGACAAAGACAATCTACAATGGACGCAGACAATCTATAACGGACACAGACAGTCTATAACGGACACAGATATTCTAACAACGGACACAGACAATCTACAATGGACACAGACAATCTACAATGGACACAGACAGTCTATAACGGACACAGACAATCTACAACGGACACAGATATTCTAACAATGGACACAGACAATCTACAACGGACTCAGACAATCTACAACGAACACAGACAATCCACAACGGACACAGACAATCTACAACGAACACAGACAATCTATAACGGACACAGACAATCTACAATGGACACAGACAATCTACAACGAACACAGACAATCTATAACGAACACAGACAATCTATAACGGACACAGACAATCTACAATGGACACAGACAATCTACAACGGACACAGACAATCTACAATGGACACAGACAATCTACAACGGACACAGACAATCTACAACGGACACGGACAATCTACAATGGACACAGACAATCTACAACGGACACAGACAATCTACAACGGACACAGACAATCTACAATGGACACAGACAATCTACAATGGACACAGACAATCTACAACGGACACAGACAATCTACAACGGACACGGACAATCTACAATGGACACAGACAATCTACAACGGACACAGACAATCTACAATGGACACAGACAATCTACAATGGACACAGACAATCTACAACGAACACAGACAATCTATAACGAACACAGACAATCTATAACGGACACAGACAATCTACAATGGACACAGACAATCTACAATGGACACAGACAATCTACAACGGACACGGACGCAGACAATCTACAACGGACACGGACACAGACAATCTACAACGGACACGGACACAGACAATGTACAACGGATACGGACACAACGGACGGTCGGACACAGACAAACTACAACGGACACAGACAATCTACAACGGACACAGACAATCTACAACGGACACAGACAAACTACAACGGACACAGACAATCTACAACGGACACAGACAATCTAAAATGGACACAGACAATCTACAACGGACACAGACAATCTACAACGGACACAGATAGTCTAACAACGGACACAGACGATCTACAATGGACACAGACAATCTACAACGGACACAGTCCCAGCTCACCGGTCCGAGTCCCGTTCCCATTGCAGTCGCCGCGGCCGCCGGAGCAGTCGGGGCAGGGCGCGCACTCCGGTCCCCAGCGGCCGTAGACGCAGCAGGCGGCGGTGCCGTTGACGCAGACAGAATCGCGCAGGCTGGCAGAGGTCGGGTTGGCCTGCGGGAGAGATGCCCGAGTGTTTTGGATTTTTTGGTAATTCAATAAAAGAAGAGGCTGATGAGAAATCAGCTTTAGGTAACGGACAAAAAGTCTGTCAAGTTTATATCCTCAAAGATTTTGATTGTAAAATTTCTGTATTTTTTATCACCAATGCTTAATAACATTTTCAAATATAAGACATTCCTTAAATCCCGAGACACTCCTGACATTCAAGAAATTTCCCACACCCAGACATTTCCCACACCCCAGACATTTCCCACACCCCAGACATTTCCCACACCCAGACATTTCCAACACCCCAGACATTTCCCACACCCCAGACATTTCCCACACCCCAGACATTTCCCACACCCCAGACATTTCCCACACCCCAGACATTTCCCACGCCCGACATTTCCCACACTACAGACATTTCCCACACCCCAGACATTTCCCAACCGCAGAGACATCAGGGCGGTTACCATGGCCCTCTCGGGTCATGGCTGCTTTGCCAGGCATCGTTACCTCCAGGAAAAAATCCGCAGTGAGGAATGCCCTTTCTGCCTCTCCGGTGTCGAGAATGCGGAGCACTTCATCTGTGAATGCCCCGCCTTTACTCAGGAC
>NIVC01004463.1:0-44965 GCA_002269645.1 Macrostomum lignano
TAGATACTCTCCCAGACACTCCTATAGATACTCTCCCAGACACTCCTATAGAAACTCTCCCCGACACTCCTATAGATACTCTCCCAGACACTCCTATAGATACTCTCCCCGACACTCCTATAGATACTCTCCCAGACACTCCTATAGATACTCTTCCAGACACTCCTATAGATACTCTCCCAGACACTCCTATAGATACTCTCCCAGACACTCCTATAGAAACTCTCCCGACACTCCTATAGATACTCTCCCCGACACTCCTATAGATACTCTCCCAGACACTCCTATAGATACTCTTCCAGACACTCCTATAGATACTCTCCCAGACACTCCTATAGATACTCTTCCAGACACTCCTATAGATACTCTCCAGACATTCCTATAGATACTCTCCAAGACACTCCTATAGATACTTTCCCAGACACTCCTATAGATACTCTCCCAGACACTTCTATAGATACTCTCCAGACACTCCTATAGATACTCTTCCAGACACTCCTATAGATACTCTCCCAGACACTCCTATAGATACTCTTCCAGACACTCCTATAGATACTCTTCCAGACACTCCTATGGATACTCTTCCAGACACTCCTATAGATACTCTTTCAGACACTCCCATAGACACTGCCGAACACTCTCCCAGACATTCCCATAGACTTTCCCAGACAGTCCCATAGACTTTCCCAGACACTCCCATAGACTTTCCCAGACAGTCCCATAGACTTTCCCAGACAGTCCCATAGACTTTCCCAGACAGTCCCATAGACTTTCCCAGACACTCCCATAGACTTTCCCAGACACTCCCATAGATTTTCCCAGACACTCCCATAGACTTTCCCAGACACTTCCATAGACTTTCCCAGACAGTCCCATAGACTTTCCCAGACAGTCCCATAGACTTTCCCAGACAGTCCCATAGACTTTCCCAGACAGTCCCATAGACTTTCCCAGACAGTCCCATAGACCTTCCCAGACACTCCCATAGACTTTCCCAGACACCGACACTTGCATTGTCCCGCTCTCAGACACCATTACGCATTTGAAGTTGGGTATACGCAAACGGAGTTTATCACACAATCCTAAACTTGCCCTTACAACTGGATCCTTGAATATTGAAACAATAGTTAAAGAGCGAATTAATATTACCTATACATTATTTTAAATATTAGTTAACTTATAAGTGTAATTTAGTGGTTTAGAAATCTATAAAAATCGATTAATAACGTAATAAGAGACCCGACATTAAAGAACGGTTTGTTTGGTTTAAAAGGGATTTTTTTATTGGCAACGTACCGAAGCGAAAGAATCCTGCGAGGAAGGATAAAATAGGCAATCTTATTCACTTTGCGAGACGATTTTAAATGAAAATTAGTCTAGAAGAGAATTATCAATACGGAAACTTTGTCCATTTTTCAACTACCAGCGAATTGCAGGCTCTATTGAATTGGTTCCCCATTCGTTTCTCGCTACTATTTAGTAGCTAAGATGCGATAGCTTTTATATCCAGTAACTAATTTAGTTAGCAATCGAATTACAAACCGCATCACGTGACCCAGCTACTCACTCGGCGATTGCGCAATCGGTCCATTCGGTGACGTCAGACCCGAGCTGCCTCCGGCGCTAGACTTGCCGGAGTGCACAATTTGATGAGGCGTCGGCGGCTGCTGCTGAGCATCTCGCAGAGGCGATGTCGGCCTGGAGCTGCTCTGGATAAACGGCGCAGAGGTCAGTCTGGCGCCGCCGCCTCCGCCAGCTGACGATTTCTTCGCCGATTTGCCGCCGCCGCCAACGCCGCCTCCGCTGCCGCCGCCGTTGACAGTCGGGGAGCGGAGCGCCTCAGAAGAGAACCGCCTGGCGCCCGATCGCTTCAGCGAGTCTTCGTCGGCGTCCTTGGGCTCCAGCTCGTTGCTCATTCGATAGAATATGTTATCCAATAGGCGCTGGTTCTGGTTAGTGTCGTCAACCTCTTCCAGTTCCAGGTCGCGCATCGGGTTGATGTCGCGGACGAATTCTTGGATTGATGGCTCTTCGCGCAGCTGATAGCGAGTGTCCTTGGCTTTGAGCAGCTCGTCTATGCGCTCTGCGACCTGCGGGTGACGTCATCGAAACAGGCAGTGCTGTTAGTGAGACTAAAACGGACTGACTAAAAGAAAGTTTGGGGCTTTATACGCAGCGGGACAGTCCTTATTCATAGTAACTGGGTCTTTATCCATAGTCAGGGGTCTTTATCCATAGCCATGAGTTTCAATCCATAGCCATGAGTTTCAATCCATAGCCATGATTCTTTATCCGCAGCCATTGGTCTTTATCCATAGTAACTGGGTCTTTACCCGAAGTGGGGGGGCAATCCTTATCCAGAGTGGGGGAGACATTCCTTATCCAGAGTGGGGGAGACAGTCCTTATCCAGAGTGGGGGAGACAGTCCTTATCCAGAGTGGGGGAGACAGTCCTTATCCAGAGTGGGGGCAGACAATCCTTATCCAGAGTGGGGGAGACAGTCCTTATCCAGAGTGGGGGAGACAGTCCTTATCCAGAGTGGGGGAGACAATCCTTATCCAGAGTGGGGGAGACAGTCCTTATCCAGAGTGGGGGAGACAATCCTTATCCAGAGTGGGGGAGACATTCCTTATCCAGAGTGGGGGAGACAGTCCTTATCCAGAGTGGGGGAGACAATCCTTATCCAGAGTGGGGGAGACAGTCCTTATCCAGAGTGGGGGCAGACAATCCTTATCCAGAGTGGGGGCAGACAATCCTTATCCAGAGTGGGGGCAGACAATCCTTATCCAGAGTGGAGGAGACAGTCCTTATCCAGAGTGGGGCAGACATTCCTTATCCAGAGTGGGGGGGCAGACAATCCTTATCCAGAGTGGGGGAGACAATCCTTATCCAGAGTGGGGGCAGACAGTCCTTATCCAGAGTGGGGGCAGACAATCCTTATCCAGAGTGGGGGAGACAATCCTTATCCAGAGTGGGGGCAGAAAATCCTTATCCAGAGTGGAGGAGACATTTCTTATCCAGAGTGGGGGAGACAGTCCTTATCCAGGGTGGGGGAGACAGTCCTTATCCAGAGTGGGGCAGACATTCCTTATCCAGAGTGGGGGGGGGCAGACAATCCTTATCCAGAGTGGGGGAGACAATCCTTATCCAGAGTGGGGGCAGACATTCCTTATCCAGAGTGGGGGCAGACAATCCTTATCCAGAGTGGGGGAGACAGTCCTTATCCAGAGTGGGGGAGACAGTCCTTATCCAGAGTGGGGGAGACAATCCTTATCCAGAGTGGGGGAGACAGTCTTATCCAGAGTGGGGGCAGACATTCCTTATCCAGAGTGGGGCAGACAATCCTTATCCAGAGTGGGGGAGACAGTCCTTATCCAGAGTGGGGGAGACAGTCCTTATCCAGAGTGGGGGCAGACATTCCTTATCCAGAGTGGGGGAGACAGTCCTTATCCAGAGTGGGGGAGACAATCCTTATCCAGAGTGGGGGAGACAATCCTTATCCAGAGTGGGGGCAGACATTCCTTATCCAGAGTGGGGGAGACAATCCTTATCCAGAGTGGGGGAGACATTCCTTATCCAGAGTGGGGGAGACAGTCCTTATCCAGAGTGGGGGAGACAATCCTTATCCAGAGTGGGGAGACAGTCTTTATCCAGAGTGGGGGCAGACATTCCTTATCCAGAGTGGGGGCAGACAATCCTTATCCAGAGTGGGGGAGACAGTCCTTATCCAGAGTGGGGGAGACAGTCCTTATCCAGAGTGGGGGAGACAATCCTTATCCAGAGTGGGGGAGACAGTCCTTATCCAGAGTGGGGCAGACAATCCTTATCCAGAGTGGGGGAGACAATCCTTATCCAGAGTGGGGGCAGACATTCCTTATCCAGAGTGGGGGAGACAGTCCTTATCCAGAGTGGGGGAGACAATCCTTATCCAGAGTGGGGGAGACATTCCTTATTCAGAGTGGGGGAGACAGTCCTTATCCAGAGTGGGGGAGACAGTCCTTATCCAGAGTGGGGGAGACAGTCCTTATCCAGAGTGGGGGAGACAGTCCTTATCCAGAGTGGGGGAGACAGTCCTTATCCAGAGTGGGGGAGACAGTCCTTATCCAGAGTGGGGGAGACAGTCCTTATCCAGAGTGGGGGAGACAGTCCTTATCCAGAGTGGGGGAGACAGTCCTTATCCAGAGTGGGGGAGACAGTCCTTATCCAGAGTGGGGGAGACAGTCCTTATCCAGAGTGGGGGAGACAGTCCTTATCCAGAGTGGGGGAGACAGTCCTTATCCAGAGTGGGGGAGACAGTCCTTATCCAGAGTGGGGGCAGACAATCCTTATCCAGAGTGGGGGAGACAGTCCTTATCCAGAGTGGGGGAGACAGTCCTTATCCAGAGTGGGGAGACAATCCTTATCCAGAGTGGGGAGACAGTCCTTATCCAGAGTGGGGGAGACAATCCTTATCCAGAGTGGGGGAGACATCCTTATCCAGAGTGGGGGAGACAGTCCTTATCCAGAGTGGGGGAGACAATCCTTATCCAGAGTGGGGGAGACAGTCCTTATCCAGAGTGGGGGCAGACATTCCTTATCCAGAGTGGGGGTAGACAATCCTTATCCAGAGTGGGGGAGACAGTCCTTATCCAGAGTGGGGGAGACAGTCCTTATCCAGAGTGGGGGAGACAATCCTTATCCAGAGTGGGGGAGACAGTCCTTATCCAGAGTGGGGGAGACAATCCTTATCCAGAGTGGGGGAGACATTCCTTATCCAGAGTGGGGGAGACAGTCCTTATCCAGAGTGGGGGAGACAGTCCTTATCCAGAGTGGGGGAGACAGTCCTTATCCAGAGTGGGGGAGACAGTCCTTATCCAGAGTGGGGGAGACAGTCCTTATCCAGAGTGGGGGAGACAGTCCTTATCCAGAGTGGGGGAGACAGTCCTTATCCAGAGTGGGGGAGACAGTGTAAGCGAACCTGTCGGTAGCAGAAGAACGGAATCATAACGGTGGCATCGGCCTCGGCTGTGGTTAACGCGGTCGTCCTGCCGGCAGTAAGTTGCTGCTGCTGTTGCTGCTGGTCGCCTTTGACCCTGTTGATTTCCAATAGCCGGAAGATGAGGCTGAGATGGTAGCGCAGGTTTGGCACGCAGGCCGTGTCCAGTGTGCGCAATAACTCATCGTACTGCCGCATTGTGTTGCCATTGCTGACTAGCTCTTGCACCTGTTCGAGGAACTTATTATCTTTGCCGTTCTTAATTAGCTTCCAGGTGTGCTGCAGCCGGATGTACTGGATTGAGGAGTTCACGAACACGCTGTCCAGTGCGGCCAGGCCAAGGAAGTTGTTTAACGAACGGAAGTACTTCATGATCTGGGCCGAGTTTGGGTGAGAATGGGGATTGGTTGAAGTCTTTAGAGATACTTAACAGCTTATTAACTGTAATTTATTAACAATGTTACTACGAGTATAACTAGAAATACCAGCATAGAAATGACCTGCAAACATACCCACTTAAAATCCCCAATAATGCAGCACAGACTTTACCTACCAACACCTGCAAACACATGCTAACACCTATAGACACAGACCAACACCTACAGAGACATACCAACACCTACAGACACATAGCAACACCTGCAGACACGTACCAACACCTAGAGACACATACCTACACTTACAGACACATAGCAACACCTACAGACACCTACAGACACATAGCAACACCTACAGACACATACCAACACCTACAGACACATACCAACACCTACAGACACATACCAACACATACAGACACATAGCAACACCTACAGACACAATGCAACACCCAGACACATAGCAACACCTACAGACACATAGCAACACATACAGATACATAGCAACACCTGCAAACACATACCTACACTTACAGACACATAGCAACACCTACAGACACATACCAACACCGGCAGACACATACCAACACCTACAGGCACGTACCTACACCTACAGACACATAGCAACACCTACAGACACCTACAGACACATACCAACACCTACAGACACATAGCAACACATACAGACACATAGCAACACCTGCAAACACATACCTACACTTACAGACACATAGCAACACCTACAGACACATAGCAACACCTGCAGACACGTACCAACACCTACAGGCACATACCTACACCTACAGACACATAGCAACACTTACAGACACCTACAGACACATACCAACACCCACAGACACATAGCAACACCTACAGACACATAGCAACACATACAGACACATAGCAACACCTACAGACACCTACAGACACATACCAACACCCAGACACATAGCAACACCCAGACACATAGCAACACCCAGACACATAGCAACACCTACAGACACAATTGAATACCTCGTATATCCTCAGCAACACGCAGCGCCTCTCCTCCAGATGATTGGTTTTCAGCACATTGAGGCAGCACCACCAAGTCAGCCTGTTAGTGTAGCGAATCAAGTTGTGCACATTTGGCGCTCTCAGCTGCTTTTCTTTAGTCTTCATCCAGTCCCAGTGACCAGCTCCCAGGGCTCGATACGCATGTACAACGAGAACATGTACAGGGTGATTTGCCGTGCCAATTCCAGAGGATGCAAAGTCATAATGTTGAATTCGCGCTTGTCTCTGGCCGTGTGCCAAAGCACCTCTGGATAGTCTTCGATGGACTGGACCAGCTCGCGCCTGCCCTCGCCTCGGCTCCTGCGGTCCAGCTGCTTCAACAGGTTGGGCACCTTGAGTGATTGTTTCAATGAGAGCCGGTGTTACTTTTTCATAAATGGACAATTATAAAATGATCGGCAGTCTTTTCCTCTTACCTGGAACTTCTTAATATCGTAGAGCTTGTCAACGGACGGGCCGTTGAGAAAGTCGCGCAGGCCATTGACTAATTCTGGGCATTTGCCGAAATCGTGAAAATAGTTCTCAATCCAGGTGGTCATGACTTTGAGCACGCGTAGCCTAACCTTGCGGCAGTACTTGTCCTGGCAGTGCGAAATGGGGTGGCGTGAGTTAACGTAAGTGGCTTTTAATGAGTGCTGCGAATGAATATTGTTTGTAAGACCAATCCATTAATCTATTTATGTATCTATCTATCAATGAATTAATCAATCAACTAAACAACCAACTAACCAATCAACCAATCAATCAATAAACTAATTAATTAACCAATTGATCAATCAAAAAACAACCAATCAATCAATCAATCAATCAACCAATCAATCAATCAGTCAATTAATCAATTAATTAACCAATCAACCAACCAACCAATCAATCAACCAATCGATCAATCAATCAATCAGTCAATTAATCAACTAATTAACCAATCAACCAATCAATCAATCAATCAACCAACCAATCAATAAACTAATTAATTAACCAACAAATCAATCAATATATATCTGTCGCATATTGAACAGACACACCTCGAATTCCCGTTTCCTCAGCTGAGCCTGGGCCACAGACATCATGGAGTCATCAGTTTGAAAATCCACATAGGTGTACTCGGGAAAATTAAAGCGACTAATTAGCTTAGTTAGCAGGTGCAGCGGAGTGCAGAAAGATCTGAAAGTCATTAGAAAGACTTTCATCAGCCGGCTGTCAATGTTGCCGCTGTAGTGAGTCATCCGCTCGATCAGCTTGTTCAGGGTTGCCCGGCGAATCACGTGCGACTCGCTTGAGCTGCTCTCGCTGTTCTCTTCCAGTTCGATCACCTGATCCGAGTCGGGCTGCCAATACCTGATTGAGGTTTGGGAATTGCACTCGAACCTTTGTTTGCTAACCAATGATTTTAGAGAGAACTGTTGTGTGTCACATGGTCAGAGATATGCTCTCTATGGTGTGATGATCTAATCACCATGCAGAAGTATGACATGTCCCAGAGATGTTACATGATGCCAGAGATGCTATACGAACCTATAGATTTTACATGATCTTGGAGACATGATCCCAGAAATGTTACATGATCCTAGAGATATTACATGATCCTAGAGATGCTACATGATCTCGAAGATATTACATGAGCCCAGAGATGTTACATGAACCGAGAGATGTTACATGATCCCAGAGATGCTACATGATCTTCGAGACGCTAAAAGAACCCAGAGAATATCCATTATAGCACAGAGAACCGATGGATGTGTATGGTGCTGACTAAAAAGATAGAATACAGCTCTTACTCGTAGCCTCGATGATCCTGGGGAAAGTGGATCGCTTCCGCCGTATCCGTGAGTCCTTTCAGCGATAGATACTCTTCAAACATGCTGCAAAAAATTAGAAATAGTTTCGCTTGTAAATATAAAATAACAACGCTTGGAAGCTACTTTAACTACTATTAGTAAAAAAGATAGGACTTTTGTCGGAAAATCAGTAGAAAACACAACAGCAGAAATAGAGCTCACTGATAAGATTGCAGATAAATTAAAATTAGCATCCATTCTTCCTTATCCAGCAGACTTTTAGTAGCGAAAGTGATTCGCTGTTTGATTGGCGCGGTGCCAACAGTGGCGCCGCCCTCTACAGTGTCCGGCGAGGGCAGGTACTCGATAGAGAAGGTGTACATCTCTGAAAGGATAAAGGTGAACAAAACTGTTTCTAACGAAATGCGTTTTACTTAAAATGCTGATCAACAGACGGCTGTGATTAAAAGATTAGCATTATTGAATTAACATGAGAGCAGTTCTCTGACAGGGCGGGCTATGCTCACAGGTAGGGAGAGATTTCTCAGATCAGAAGGGCGATTTCTCACAGATTAAATGCGACTTCTCACAGATGAGAAGGGCGATTTCTCACCGATAAGAAAGGCGATTTCTCACAATTTAGAAGGGCGACTTGTCACAGATTAGAAGGGCGATTTCTCACAGATTAGAAGAGCGACTTCTCACAGAGTGAAAGGGCGATTTCTCACAGATTAGAAGGGCGACTTCTCACAGAGTGAAAGGGCGATTTCTCACAGATTAGAAGGGCGACTTCTCACAGAGTGAAAGGGCGATTTCTCACAGATTAGAACTTAGAAGGGCGACTTCTCACAGAGTAGAAGGGTGATTTCTCACGGATTGGAAGGGTGATTTCTCACGAATAAAGAAGGCACTTTCTCAGGTAATAAGCAGTCTTTCTCACTGATTCAGAAGGCGATTTCTCGTGGATTAGAAAGGGTCGTTTTTCGTGAATTAGAAAGGCGATTTCTCAGCAAACAAAAAGGCTATTTCTAACGGAGTATAATGGCATTCCAACGGACTGGAAAGGCTGATTTTCAACAGATTGGGCGAGCCAATCTAGCTGATGACGGTCTCAATACGGATAATGGATTTTGCTCATACAGTAAGCTCTACAATGCCATACGCAGTATTGAATATTCCAACCGAAGGAAGCAACAAGTAGGCGCTAGCGCCAGAAAATATTTTCCAGTCTTTTAGTAGCTAACTATTTTAGAAGCCATTAGAAGACAAAAATATTCACCCGGATGGACAGCAGAGCGCGGAGGCCTGGATGCCAACCCCCTCCCCCTCCGGAGCCATCTGGCCAGATAATTCCACTATCTATTTTTTAGTTAAACACAAGTCGCTTCATTAGCAAACAGCCTGGCACACATCTGAGAGGACAGTAAAATACGAGAGAGAGAGAGAGAGAGAAAGCGGATAGCTTGGACCAAATGGCGGCAGGGGAATTAATTATATCAGGTGAAAAAAATATCTTTGTATATGAATTAACAGAGAAGACGAAATGAGAGGAGGGATTAAATAAGTTGGGAGAAAAGGAGAGGAGAGGAGAAAGGAGATAAGAGATAGGAGAGAAAAGAGAGGAGATTAGAGAGAAGACAGCTGAGAAGAGACACAAACTTTGAGCGGGTCGGACAGAGGTCGGATGCATGTGGCCCGCGGGCTGGATTTTGCCGACCCCTGAACTTAACAGAAGGGATGGCGCGGCCAAGACATGACTGGATGCTTGGGAAGGTAAGGCGAGGCCTATAAATAGATCCAGGCCCTGGCTGTTGACCACGTCAATTCGGACCTGGGACGGCTGGAGAGGGGAGGGGAGCGGCGGGGAGGTGAAGAGACAGAGTGCGTAGAGATCTCTCTCTCTCTCCTCTACAGAAGAAATCGTAACGCGTCACAGAACTGGGGGGGGGGGTTAACGGACTGACTGACTCAGGCGCAGATACTGTATATTAGTAGACAGACTGACAGACAGAGATTGGCCCCAAATCCAGGGCCCGTTGCCAACCCTAGATTCGCCCCCGCAATAGCAGCGGAGAGAGCGAGAGAGACAGAGAGGCTTAAAATCGCGTCAAGTCAAAGGAAGTGTTTTATTTTTTCCATATATTATTGTATTCCATATCTGTATTATAACTATCCGACTGATTCGCACGGCTTAACTGCGTGATGCATTAATAATAATCATATTCTTCATGTGCTGAAGAAATTTATTGAGTTTGCTTCAAATGTGCGATAATGTTTGATAAATGTGTGATTCATGTTTACGATTAATGTTAGTAACTTTCGGGTGTCTGTCTGTCTTAGTGTTTCTGTCTGTCTGTCTGTCTGTCTTAGTGTCTGTCTTAGTGTTTCTGTCTGTCTGTCTGTCTTGGTGTCTGTCTGTCTGTCTGACTGTGTCTGTCTGTCTGTCTGTCTGTCTGTCTGTCTTAGTGTCTGTCTGTCTGTCTGTCTGTCTGTCTGTCTGTCTGTCTGTCTTAGTGTCTGTCTGTCTGTCTGTCTGTTTGTTTGACTGTCTGTCTGTCTGACTGTCTGTCTGTCTGTCTGTCTGTCTGTCTGTCTGTCTGTCTGTCTGTCTGTCTGTCTGTCTGTCTGTCTCTCCTGTTTCTCCTAGGCGCCTCAATTTTACTCAACTTATTTCCCAAAGGAGCTTAATAGCCTAATTCAGCCTGGAATTGTATAATAAATTAATAATGCACAATTCATTATTAACATTAGGTAAAGAGAAGGCTAGGTCTGAAAATAAAGCCTTGGATGCAGGAAGTTGCCCCCACAATAGACTTGCATTCATCCCAGCGTCACTTGTTTAGAAATCAGATTATTACACCATAGTTAATCTATTATTTTCAGCCACAATAGAATTAGTTATATACACAAGTTTGCGCTATGTAAACACACAAACTTAGCCGTATTAAAATAAAGTCTAGGCAGACGGACGGACGGAACACACCAGGAGGAACGGGGAGACGAAGTACGCACAAAGTTGGTTTATAATTAAAGTGCAGGACCAGCCGAAATCCAGGCCCAAGCCCAGCGTACACACACCTCCGTCCTCCAATCCAGGGCTCAAGCCCTCCCCTCCCTAGCCGCATGCATGGCGGCTTCAGAGTTGTGCAAGACTTGCAACGCGCTCCAGACCAAACTGGTTGCGGCTAGGCCAATGGTCATTGATCTCTTCTCTCTCATTTTATCTCACGTCTCCTCTTCCCCTTTTCACTCTCCTCTCCTCTCTTCTCTCTCTCATATCCTTTTCCCTCTCCTCTCCTCTCTTTGATCTCTTCTCTCACATCTCTTTCCTCTTCTCTCTTATATCTTCTTTCTCATCTCATCTCACATCTCCTCTTTCCTCTTCTGTCTTCTCTTTGATCTCCTCTCTCATCTCATCTCACATCTCTTCTTTCTTCTTCTCTCTCCTTCTGTTTGCTCTCTTCTCTCTCAGCTCATCTCACATCTCCTCTTTCCTCTTCTCTCTCCTCTCCTTTCTTCTCTTTTCTCACATTACATCTCACATCTCTTTCCTCTTCTCTCTCCTCTCCTTTCTTCTCTTTTCTCACATTACATCTCACATCTCTTTCCTCTTCTCTCTCCTCTCCTTTCTTCTCTTTTCTCACATTACATCTCACATATCTTTCCTCTTCTCTCTCCTCTCCTTTCTTCTCTTTTCTCACATTACATCTCACATCTCTTTCCTCTTCTCTCTCCTCTCCTTTCTTCTCTTTTCTCTCATTACATCTCACATCTCTTTCCTCTTCTCTCTCCTCTCCTTTCTTCTCTTTTCTCTCATTACATCTCACATCTCTCCTTTTCTCTCTCCTCGCTATTCCCTCGTCACCTGGCCAGCAACCATGAGGTATTTTCTTTATTTGGCCCTTGAGGTAAAAAGTTTTGCTGACCCCAGGGACAGAAAAATGATAATAATAACAATAAACAATAGCATTTGTTATTATCAATAGTATCAAATTGTTTACATGCGCCAGCATTGACGTCAACAATTCGTCAGAGCGGCGAACAGACGCAAGGAGGGGGGGGGAAGGCTAGTAGCAGACAAGAAAAGCAATGAGCGGTCTCCACAAATGAGGTCGGATTTCTTAGTAACACTTAATAATGTATGACTGCTGCTAGCCGGGCGCACACTGACAAGAAACAGGATTCCAGCTGGGTACCAACTCTACGAGTGGCCAACATATGGCTTTTAAAATTACTAACCTAATAGACAAAGACGCACGTCTAATACCCAAAGTAATAGACTACGAGTAGGACAAACTTCTAATGAAAAACCTAACAGACTAAGACAAACTTCTATATCTAACCTAATAGACTAAGAAAAACTTCTAATACCCAACCTACGCTCGTACTAAACTAGAACACACTTCTAATACCCCACCTAATAGACTACGGCAAACTTCCAATACGAAACCTAATAGACCAAGACAAACTTCTAATACCCACCTAATAAGCTAAGACAAACTTCTTATATTCAACCTAATAAGCTAAGACAAACTTCTTATATCCAACCTAATAGGCTAAGACAAACTTCTTATATCCAACCTAATAGACTAAGACGCACTTTTAATATCCAACCTAATAGGCTAAGACGCACTTCTAATATCCAACCTAATAGGCTAAGACGCACTTCTAATATCCAACCTAATAGGCTAAGACGCACTTCTAATATCCAACCTAATAGGCTAAGACGCACTTCTAATATCCAACCTAATAGGCTAAGACGCACTTCTAATATCCAACCTAATAGGCTAAGACGCACTTCTAATATCCAACCTAATAGACTAAGACGCACTTCTAACACAAAACCTAATAGACTAAGACGCACTTCTAACACAAAACCTAATAGACTGAGACAAACTTCTAGTATGAAACCTAATACGCAAGCTTCCAGCTGGCAATTAGCCAACACTCCAAGTAGGAAACATTTTTAGCAACAATAATGAATAACCAATGAATCACATATTTTTCAGCAAGATTAAACCTGAGTAAGCTTACATTTTTAGCAACCCCAGCGTCAATATGAATTCGCGGCGGGTTTGCTAGTAATAAATAAACTGCTAACAAACTCAGTGGCAAAGTTCCAAAGTTCCAAAGGCACAAGGAGAGGTGGATAGAGATTGGTATGCAAAGATTGCCAACAATTTCTCCGTATCAAACGCATGCACGCGCGCAGACAAGCGACAAGCTAACGGACTGACGCAGAAAATACGCATTTTTACGCGTCAGCTCCGGTCACACAGTGACAAGACACGCACGCACAGGCCTGTGCGGGTACAGAATCGAGTCAGTACAAGCTAAGCGAGGGCCTGGCCAGTTAGAAAAAGTTTATAGTCTTAACACCTGGATTATTTAGAAGGCAATGTATTGTAGCAATAGAAAAATAAGTCTATTTGTTGTATGCATAAAAGTTAAGTGACAGGGACCAGAACACCAGACAGACAGTTCAGTGACAGGGACCAGATCACCAGACAGACAGTTCAGTGACAGGGATCAGATTACCAGACAGACAGTTCAGTGACAGGGACCAGATCACCAGACAGACAGTTAAGTGACAGGGACCAGATCACCAGACAGACAGTTCAGTGACAGGGACCAGATCACCAGACAGACAGTTCAGTGACAGGGACCAGATCACCAGACGGACAGTTCAGTGACAGGGACCAGATCACCAGACAGACAGTTAAGTGACAGGGACCAGATCACCAGACAGACAGTTCAGTGACAGGGAACAGATCACCAGACAGACAGTTCAGTGACAGGGACCAGATCACCAGACACAGTTCAGTGACAGGGACCAGATCACCAGACAGACAGTTAAGTGACAGGGACCAGATCATCAGACAGACAGTTAAGTGACAGGGACCAGATCACCAGACACAGTTCAGTGACAGGGACCAGATCACCAGACAGACAGTTCAGTGACAGGGACCAGATCACCAGACAGACAGTTAAGTGACAGGGACCAGATCACCAGACAGACAGTTAAGTGACAGGGACCAGATCACCAGACAGACAGTTAAGTGACAGGGACCAGATCACCAGACAGACAGTTCAGTGACAGGGACCAGATCACCAGACAGACAGTTCAGTGACAGGGACCAGATCACCAGACGGACAGTTCAGTGACAGGGACCAGATCACCAGACAGACAGTTAAGTGACAGGGACCAGATCACCAGACAGACAGTTAAGTGACAGGGACCAGATCACCAGACAGACAGTTAAGTGACAGGGACCAGATCACCAGACAGACAGTTCAGTGACAGGGACCAGATCACCAGACAGACAGTTCAGTGACAGGGACCAGATCACCAGACGGACAGTTCAGTGACAGGGACCAGATCACCAGACAGACAGTTAAGTGACAGGGACCAGATCACCAGACAGACAGTTCAGTGACAGGGAACAGATCACCAGACAGACAGTTCAGTGACAGGGACCAGATCACCAGACACAGTTCAGTGACAGGGACCAGATCACCAGACAGACAGTTAAGTGACAGGGACCAGATCACCAGACAGACAGTTAAGTGACAGGGACCAGATCACCAGACAGACAGTTCAGTGACAGGGAACAGATCACCAGACAGACAGTTCAGTGACAGGGACCAGATCACCAGACACAGTTCAGTGACAGGGACCAGATCACCAGACAGACAGTTAAGTGACAGGGACCAGATCACCAGACGGACAGTTAAGTGACAGGGACCAGATCACCAGACGGACAGTTCAGTGACAGGGACCAGATCACCAGACAGACAGTTAAGTGACAGGGACCAGATCACCAGACAGACAGTTAAGTGACAGGGACCAGATCACCAGACAGACAGTTCAGTGACAGGGAACAGATCACCAGACAGACAGTTCAGTGACAGGGACCAGATCACCAGACAGACAGTTCAGTGACAGGGACCAGATCACCAGACGGACAGTTCAGTGACAGGGACCAGATCACCAGACAGACAGTTAAGTGACAGGGACCAGATCACCAGACAGACAGTTCAGTGACAGGGAACAGATCACCAGACAGACAGTTCAGTGACAGGGACCAGATCACCAGACACAGTTCAGTGACAGGGACCAGATCACCAGACAGACAGTTAAGTGACAGGGACCAGATCACCAGACGGACAGTTAAGTGACAGGGACCAGATCACCAGACGGACAGTGACGCAATAATAAAGGACAAGAACACGAACCCTCTTCTGTGCCTCCAGCCGCGGCAGGCTTGGTCACAGGCTTCGGATGGTCAACCAGCACGAAGCGATGCTGCAGAAGGAACACAACCCGCTTCAATCGATATTCTTCATTAATACTGCGCAGCGGCAGTGTTTTGCTAGCCTTCATCACAAACAATCGATTATTAAACAGATAGACTCGGCGCTCTTGAAACCGGCCGGCCCGTTCCATCTGGTACAGGGTGCCCTCCTTGTAGAAGATTGTACAGCGCGGCTTGGCCAGATCGAGCTCCGGCGCCGACCGGGTCATTGAGCGCAGCTGGGCGAGTTTCTTACTGCAGGCCCGGTCCGTGTGCATGGAGTCTGGCGCGCTCATCGATGCGTGAAAGAACAGCCTGGAGGCCAGCGGATTCAACAGCACAGAGCGCTGCTGCTGGTTAGACATCCGACTGGCCGCACCTGAAGCCGCCGCTGCTGCAACAACAGACGCCGATTCTTCAATGTCGGAGCCGCCAGTCGGACTGACGCTTAGCGACACGGAGTCGTCGCCGTTGCTACCGACGCCAGGAAGGGAAGCAGGCGAGACGGTCGCTGCTGGCACCGGCCGACGCTCAAACTCGTCAAGTGTCCGTTTAACCCGATGACTAGTGGACACTAGGATGGATCTGGTCTGCACTATAGTGTCCCGATCGTCGCTGCACACCTCAACAGGTAGGGACGATGAGGATCGACGCCTATCGGCATTATACCCGCTGGTGACTGGACTGCCGCACAAGGATGGCTGCTGCTGGCTAGCCGCATCTGCATCGTCGGCAGACTCTAATTCCGCTCCACCAGAAGAAGCAGACCTAGCAGTGGACGAGCCGTTTCTACAATGCCACATATTCTTCTCTTGCAACTGTTCAAATCTCTCCAATATCCTGTCGTAGTACAAGAAGTGATAAACTGGCACTAGCAGCAGTTTCGGCAGCAGATACCGGCAGGCCAGCAGCATCACGGCCCGGAGCTCTTCGCCCTGCTCCAAGCCGGCTGGCGAGGCTGAACTCGAAGCGCATGTAGTTGCAGTTGACAGGGAAGTCAGAGTAGCCGTCGAGGAGGCAGCTGATACAGAATCCGACACCTGATGATGATGATGATGTGAATAAAAATTGAGATGATTCTGAGCCGAAGATCCATCTGCGTCGGAGTTCTTCTTGGAAGCTGCCCCTGCCGCAGGCGGAGGCACGGGGGCAGGGCAGGAAGACAGAAGGGAATAATAGCTGAGGTGCCCAGCCGCCTGCAGCTCGATCTCCCGGCCGACTGTTTCGAATTTCTCCTTAACCAAACTGTTTCCCAACAATTCGAATAGGCGATCGCGGCATTTGACGGACAATACGTCCTGGGCGTACTTGGCGTAGCTGTCAAAGTGGCCCTCTTCGGACAGCTCGTAGAAGCAGTGCCCGATTGGCGGGTGCTCAGTAATATTGCGACTATCGTCAAGAGCAACATAGAGAAAGTTTGTACACTCGGTGATGGCTGATAATGCGCTAAATATGGTGTCAACATCGGGCGAGCTGGGGCACAGGTCCACTAGAGGTTGTTTAAACAGCTGGCCAATAATCTGCAGTTGCTGGGCAAATGTTTCCTCAAAGTAGATTAACTCGTTAATTGCTCGGCGATATTCAGTAGGGAAAGTGGCCATGTAGTCTTGTGGCCATGTAGACTCGGCCGGTGCGGATGCCTGATTGGAGAAGAATGTGTCCACTACGATCTGCAGGTGTTGGGGAATCGGGGATGAGGCATGTTTGGCTGCAGAAATTGGCCTCTTTTGCTAACGAACCTCTGTCTATTGTCTGAAATACTTGCTTAGGACAAGTAGTAAGGACCTGAGGTCAGGGGTAGCTAGTAGCTCATTGAGAAGGACCTGAGGTCAGGGGTAGCTAGTAGCTCATTGAGAAGGACCTGAGGTCAGGGGTAGCTAGTAGCTCATTGAGAAGGACCTGAGGTCAGGGGTAGCTAGTAGCTCATTGAGAAGGACCTGAGGTCAGGGGTAGCTAGTAGCTCATTGAGAAGGACCTGAGGTCAGGGGTAGCTAGTAGCTCATTGAGAAGGACCTGAGGTCAGGGGTAGCTAGTAGCTCATTGAGAAGGACCTGAGGTCAGGGGTAGCTAGTAGCTCATTGAGAAGGACCTGAGGTCAGGGGTAGCTAGTAGCTCATTGAGAAGGACCTGAGGTCAGGGGTAGCTAGTAGCTCATTGAGAAGGACCTGAGGTCAGGGGTAGCTAGTAGCTCATTGAGAAGGACCTGAGGTCAGGGGTAGCTAGTAGCTCATTGAGAAGGACCTGAGGTCAGGGGTAGCTAGTAGCTCATTGAGAAGGACCTGAGGTCAGGGGTAGCTAGTAGCTCATTGAGAAGGACCTGAGGTCAGGGGTAGCTAGTAGCTCATTGAGAAGGACCTGAGGTCAGGGGTAGCTAGTAGCTCATTGAGAAGGACCTGAGGTCAGGGGTAGCTAGTAGCTCATTGAGAAGGACCTGAGGTCAGGGGTAGCTAGTAGCTCATTGAGAAGGACCTGAGGTCAGGGGTAGCTAGTAGCTCATTGAGAAGGACCTGAGGTCAGGGGTAGCTAGTAGCTCATTGAGAAGGATCTGAGGTCAGGGGTAGCTAGTAGCTCATTGAGAAGGACCTGAGGTCAGGGGTAGCTAGTAGCTCATTGAGAAGGACCTGAGGTCAGGGGTAGCTAGTAGCTCATTGAGAAGGACCTGAGGTCAGGGGTAGCTAGTAGCTCATTGAGAAGGACCTGAGGTCAGGGGTAGCTAGTAGCTCATTGAGAAGGACCTGAGGTCAGGGGTAGCTAGTAGCTCATTGAGAAGGACCTGAGGTCAGGGGTAGCTAGTAGCTCATTGAGAAGGACCTGAGGTCAGGGGTAGCTAGTAGCTCATTGAGAAGGACCTGAGGTCAGGGGTAGCTAGTAGCTCATTGAGAAGGACCTGAGGTCAGGGGTAGCTAGTAGCTCATTGAGAAGGACCTGAGGTCAGGGGTAGCTAGTAGCTCATTGAGAAGGACCTGAGGTCAGGGGTAGCTAGTAGCTCATTGAGAAGGACCTGAGGTCAGGGGTAGCTAGTAGCTCATTGAGAAGGACCTGAGGTCAGGGGTAGCTAGTAGCTCATTGAGAAGGACCTGAGGTCAGGGGTAGCTAGTAGCTCATTGAGAAGGACCTGAGGTCAGGGGTAGCTAGTAGCTCATTGAGAAGGACCTGAGGTCAGGGGTAGCTAGTAGCTCATTGAGAAGGACCTGAGGTCAGGGGTAGCTAGTAGCTCATTGAGAAGGACCTGAGGTCAGGGGTAGCTAGTAGCTCATTGAGAAGGACCTGAGGTCAGGGGTAGCTAGTAGCTCATTGAGAAGGACCTGAGGTCAGGGGTAGCTAGTAGCTCATTGAGAAGGACCTGAGGTCAGGGGTAGCTAGTAGCTCATTGAGAAGGATCTGAGGTCAGGGGTAGCTAGTAGCTCATTGAGAAGGACCTGAGGTCAGGGGTAGCTAGTAGCTCATTGAGAAGGACCTGAGGTCAGGGGTAGCTAGTAGCTCATTGAGAAGGATCTGAGGTCAGGGGTAGCTAGTAGCTCATTGAGAAGGACCTGAGGTCAGGGGTAGCTAGTAGCTCATTGAGAAGGATCTGAGGTCAGGGGTAGCTAGTAGCTCATTGAGAAGGACCTGAGGTCAGGGGTAGCTAGTAGCTCATTGAGAAGGACCTGAGGTCAGGGGTAGCTAGTAGCTCATTGAGAAGGATCTGAGGTCAGGGGTAGCTAGTAGCTCATTGAGAAGGATCTGAGGTCAGGGGTAGCAGCTAATTGGGAAGGACCTGAGGTCAGGGGTAGCAGCTCATTGAGAAGGACCTGAGGTGGGTAGCTAGTAGCTCATTGAGAAGGATCTGAGGTCAGGGGTAGCAGCTCATTGGGAAGGACCTGAGGTCAGGGGTAGCAGCTCATTGAGAAGGACCTGAGGTGGGTAGCTAGTAGCTGATTGAGAAGGATCTGAGGTCAGGGGTAGCAGCTCATTGAGAAGGATCTGAGGTCAGGTGTAGTAGCTCATTGAGAAGGATCTGAGGTCAGGGGTAGTAGCTCATTGAGAAGGATCTGAGGTCAGGGGTAGCAGCTCATTGGGAAGGATCTGACGTCAGGGATAGCCAGGAGACTTACCCTAATGTCGACTTTCTTAATGTCGTTAACCTTAATCTTGATCATGTAGGTGAGGGACACGCGCAGGATTTCGCACAGCACGAACTCGGTGACTAGAACAATAAACAGACAGACTATCTCGTCGCATCGTACAGACTTGTGAACAGAATCGTAAAGTGTCGAATTTTTCTTTTTCTTTCGCATTGCCTGATCGCGCAGTTCATTGATTTGCTCCTGGTCAAGGCTGCAAGAGGCGAAGACTTGGCCGAGTTTCTCCTCGGCCTCATAGATGTCGCTGGGAGCCTGGGGCTCAAACAGAGTGGCCAGTTTTTCAATTGCATAGTTCTCCAGGTACTCTTGAGCATCATCGGCTATTGTGTAACTTAATCTGGATTGCTCGTGAACTCGTTTAAATAACCGACAGATTGCCGGCTTGAGGCGGCCGCGCAAATGACGACGAAATGGATCAACAGACTGCTGCTGCTGTTGCTGGCTATGTTGCAATGTTGAAGCACTGCTTAACAATGACTGCTGAGATGGGTATCTGCCTTTCATTGGCACAGCAGCCCCAGTGCGGCTGGCGTTTTGTTTAATAAACTGTCTAGTAGGCCTGGCCAGTTAGCTCAGTAGTCGAAGCAATCTAGACACAATCAGGGCCTCAAATATATGAACAGAACCAAACTATATTGCAATCTATATGGAATATCTGAATTTCTGTAATTGGGCAATTTATTTTTACTATTTTTGTATACTATTAGATTTTTAGTTTTATTAAATATTTGACGCATAAGGCATATTTAAACAAATTATTAGCATTTCGAAATCTAATTGAAAATATATCTAAAACAAATATAATTATAAGCAAATGAGAAATAAGCCATACTATTTTTTA
This sequence comes from Macrostomum lignano, assembly GCA_002269645.1. NCBI lineage: Eukaryota > Metazoa > Platyhelminthes > Macrostomidae > Macrostomum > Macrostomum lignano. The sequence goes on from NIVC01004463.1 coordinate 20,444, forward strand.
CTTAAATCTATCTCCTTTTGATAAAGGTAATCAATTTATATCTTTTATAATAAATGACTAATGCAAAAATAATACAAATGGCTTAATTTAGAGGAATTAAAGGTTTCCTTGCTTTTGCATTTTGGGGTTTATTTTTTATATTAGGCCAAGAGAATTTATATCATTCTATAGCTATGCCTACTATAGACATAGGATTATTAGTAGATTCAATAGGTAATAACCAAAAGCAAGGCTATATTATATAAGTTTGAATACTCATGAGTCATATAAGCTTATATTTCTGTTAAACCAATACTAGCATTATATATATGGCATATATATGCCAAGACAAAAATGACAACCTATTTAAGGCTTGCAATTATTTTTTTTGCAAAAAAGGTAATTAAAATTTGTCTAATATTTTTTTAATTTTTTGTTTAATTTTTAAAGTGTTACTATATAAAACTTAAACTTGGTCATTTTTGTATGCCAACAAGGCCTAGATGTATATTTGTTGGTAGTGATGGATCGAAATTCGATTTTGATTTTGATATTCCGAATTTTGAAACTAATTTTGCATCAAAATAATTTTGATTTCAATTTCAAATTTTGACACCATTCATCAAAAATCATTTCAAAATTTTGGTTATATTTTAACAATTCAGACATTGATGATCATGCTACACGAGTAATAAAATATATAGGAAGTGAAAAGAAGCGCAGTTTAAAGACTCAGTAGGGAGGTGAGAATTGCCTTTTCTAGAATACAAGAAAAGATTATGTAGGGCACACACTGTTCCAGGCCTTGTGCTGCACCCACCTCAACCTCCACAAGCCCATTGGCTGAACTCATTAGCGTGGATTTTAATTGGCTAAAGACTTAAAGCCTTAATGAAATGGATATAGGCTACTCGTATCTAGATCTTTAGCTTAAACAGCGGTGAAGTATAATACAACTTCTACTATATTTCTATATATGAGTGTATTAATACATAATACACCAGCATTTTCTATTTTGTATTTTTAAAGTAAGTTAAATATTAAGTATTCTGGTTTAAACATATCAAAGATACTTTTTATAAAACATGTAAGCTCATACATGCAGAGGCAAGGTGTTGACCTTTTTGCATGATTAGCGAAAAAGTAAAAATTTGTTAAGCTCAAAAAATTTCAATTTCAATTTCAATTTCAATTTTGATTTTGATTTTAATTTTGATTTCAATTCTAAGGAACCAAAAATTTCAATTTTGATTTTGATTTGAAAAATAATTTTGATCCATCACTATTTGTTGGGATTTAAAACTTGGTCCTACCTATTATCTTAGCAGTCTCTATGAAAAGCTATAATGCTAAACCTATCAATGAGTCTAAAAATTGCAAAAAAATATTTGTAATTTACAAATTATATTTTGGATTATCACAGCCAAAAATCATCTTAATCTAATTCTTAAAAAAACAATTCTAACATATTAGGTTCTAGGCCTAGTCTTTTAGTTCTACTAAAGAATAAAGACAATTTGACCTAATGTAAATCATTAGATTTTATACTGTCATTTTATATTGCATGGCAAAACATTTATGATATAAAAAATAAGTTACATATTGTGTATAAAATCAAAGGCAGTGCTTATCCCCACGGTACCGTAGGAATAATTTCTGTCTTATTCCAACGGTACCGTGGGGATAATTTTCTGCTTATCCGCATAGCACACTAATGAGATAGCTGCCCCATCTTCTACGTATGCCGTGGGTTCATAATTTAGTTTAGTACTTATGGTTTGAGTGCAGTATAACAACATAACTTTGCTTGGCCATTATTTTTATAAAAGTAAAGATTTAATGGCCTTTTTACGCAAAAAAACACTTTTTTATATTTATGACGTATGATTTAAGATGAATTGCTCTAGTAATTATTTACAATTTAAGAACTTTTAGCAACTAGTCTAATCCCAACATCCCCGAAAAGTCCATTGCTGCTGCTTCTGTAGACTTCTTACTAGACATGTAAATTCTCAATTTGTTTGTATAGATTATTGCATTGCTTCAACAATTCACCCATGCGGATAAGCAGAAAATTATTCCCACGGCATATGTAGAAGATGGGGCAGCTATCTCATCAATGTGCCATGCGGATAAGCAGAAAATTATCCCCACGGTACCGTTGGAATAAGACAGAAATTATTCCTACGGTACCGTGGGGATAAGCACTGCCAAAATCAAATCATAGATATGTAATACCTTGATACATAGACCTTAGGCAAATGCAATGTTTGATATTGTACACAGAAAATTTGTTAGCAGCAAATTTATTTCAATGAGATTTTACAGGATATTAATAAAACTTAAACGTTGGCCTAGCATAGCCGCCTATGCAGCTATGCTATGTGTAAAAATAGGGGCCTATCATATGATGTTTTATACACGAATAAATCAGCGAAATGCACTGGGTTTTCTAAAAATATTCAGAAATTAATAGACCGTCTGTACGATCACCTGTCTATCGAATCCTATCTTTTAATTTACAGGCGATCCTTTCCTTTTGAATAGGCCTATCTCAGGCTATCTGCATACGAAGATGACATGGACATGACAGCAAATGAACGGAATGATACAGTGGGAAAATTAAATTAGTTTTTAATTACTGCCTGAATACTAATTACGATAGAATGTTTAGAAGTAGCCTGGTATTAACGTTAATTCCACGTAAGTAGGCGGCAGTTAACGACATTATATCTACTTTTTAAGTGTGCTGTGTGGCCTGTGGTCACTGGAGAGCATTTGATGATTTCGATACCACGTACGAGCTAAAAACCTAGTTGATAAATGCTTTCAAATTTGACAAGTTGTTTACACTATAAAAAAGTAATATTGTGTCTTATTTTATGTATATTTTTTGTTTCTAAAAACTAATAAGGATGTATAAACTATGCAATATCTTATGATTCTAGTTCTTTTGTTTTAATTATATATTAAACTATCAGTTTAAAGTTCGAGTTAAAATTCATGAATTGTACTACTGTGTAGAACCGTGCGCGTCGAGTGCTTGCAATGCTGTAAAATTTAGTACTTGAACATGTACATGCAAAATTAAACTGAAAATAGGATATTGCATAGGCGTAGGAACGTTTCAAAAGGTAGTGAGTGGGCAGGTTCAGTTGCGGATTTAGGGAGGATGGGGGGCGCACGCCCCGGCCTGTCGAGTTAGATTTTTTATTTTTTATATGGGAAATGCACATTATCATGTACCGATTGTTTTCAGAATCGGTGTTGTCAGCACTCATTCTGGCGCCGCTGGCAATCATTTTAGCGCCGCCGGCATTCAATTTAGCGCCGCAGACAGTCATTTTTTCCGGCGCAGGCACTCATTTTAGCGCCGCACGCACTCATTTTAGCGCTGCAGGCATTCATTTTAGCGCTGCAGGCATTCATTTTGGCAGCGCAGGCACTCCTTTTGGCAGCGCAGGCACTCATTTTGGCAGCGCAGGCACTCATTTTGGCAGCGCAGGCATTCATTTTGGCAGCGCAGGCATTCATTTTGGCAGCGCAGGCATTCATTTTGGCAGCGCAGGCACTCATTTTGGCAGCGCAGGCACTCATTTTGGCAGCGCAGGCATTCATTTTGGCAGCGCAGGCATTCATTTTGGCAGCGCAGGCACTCATTTTGGCAGCGCAGGCATTCATTTTGGCAGCGCAGGCACTCATTTTGGCAGCGCAGGCACTCATTTTGGCAGCGCAGGCACTCATTTTGGCAGCGCAGGCACTCATTTTGGCAGCGCAGGCACTCATTTTGGCAGCGCAGGTACTCATTAAGCGCTGCAGGCGCTATGTTTCGTCGCCCTGCAGCAAAATGCATTCATGCAAAGCAGCAAAAACCAAAAATAAGAGTAAAAAAGAAATGAAAAGTCTACATTTTGCATTTAAAATGTGGAGGGGCCAGATTACCATTACTGTCCCCCACTTTTACCCCTGTTCCTACGCCAATGGGATGTGGTGCTATCAATAAATCACAGTTATACCATGCACTATCTACATGTTTTATATATACCTGGAAATCATTGAACATCTTTAAATTTCAAATGTATATATGCATTCTCATCGGCTTTTTGTCCTCACAGTCATTTTCTTTGCCCGAAAGCTGGGATGCTAAGCATAGGACTAGCATTAGCAATAACAAATAAGGAAAATACACACAATTATTTAAGGATACCACAAAGAAATCGTACTGAGCCAACTAGAAAAGCCAATGCAGCTGTAGCTGCGAAGCAAAAATCCCAAGTACTTCGGGCTTTTACGTACGTTTTGACCATAAAAAGCGACTGCAAATAACATTAGACTAAATTATCCGTTGCACGTTTATAAACAGCTAGTTACTTTCATTTTGAATCGCCAACTTGTGCTTCTATACATTAGAAAATTACATTTTTTCTCGTACATGTATTTTATAGTATCAATCTTAATTTATATTATGTAAAAACCAGCTGGCATGTAATCTATTTTTAGTTACAGACTGTCTGTCAGTTTCAGAATTGAAATAGTGGAGATTTCTGTTGCAGTTATCTATGGTCGAAAAGTAGAAGACCGAGGCTTTGGGATTTTTTGGCTCCAGCTTTAATACAATAGCTCCATGGATGACTGCATGGCTCTATTGGCTCTCAGTCTTACATGTAGCTCTTTGGGCTACGACATGCGAATTCTCGTTGTGGTGAATAAAAAAGGAACGGAAAGGCACGAAAATCCCCAAATTTTGTCTGTGGTTAGGAGGTTAGTCTAATACGCGTTACATAATCCACTTCTGCATCTCATAGTTTAATTGCATTCGAACTTTCGAATCTATTAAAAATCATTTTGTTAAAGTTTAATTCGTCCTTTGGTTAGTTTAACTTATAGAAAATCATTGAAAAGTACATGTAGCTCTCCACAATTTACAGCATGTTGACTGTCGTGGCTGTTTCGACTGTTTCATTACTGCTAGCAGTGACGCCGGCTCCGGTAAATGGTCAGTCAGATTTCTTAGCTTCAAATTCAATCTACATCCATCTTCGTCAGTGCCGATGGGCGCCGCACACGGCCAGAGGCGAGAACGGCCACAGAAGGGAGGTGTCCGAGCTTAGTTCGGGCAAGCTGAGCGCCATGTTCAAATTCGATGAACAGGAGGACTGGGTTGACTACACGGATTCGAAAGCAAATCTGCGCACCGACAACTTGTTGCCGAAGTGGATTTTTCGCAATAGCGGCGTTCAGGTAAGCCGTAGCTGTAAACAAATGCAGTCACCAAGGTAGTGGCTTCATCAGCTACCAAATCTACCTCCAGGCATTGCTGGGTGCCATCCTGCTGGTTGACAAAGTCAGCCTTGACAGGGAGAAGCCGGAATCCGTGATGTACATTACGCCGTGGAACATTCTGTTGTGCGGCGTCTACAAGTTTCACTCGGAACGGAACTTGTACGATACTATTGTCACCAATGTGCTGGAGGAAGAGAAAAAGCTCGTTGACCTTATCGATCTGGTGTACAGACTGGGACTGTGTGCCGTAAATCAAATGAAAGAAAGCTGCCCGTCTAACTGCCTGGCTGACGAAGCCGTTGTCACGTAAGACACAGTAGTTAGTGTGTAGTGATAGTAGTGATAGTAGTCAAAGTAGTCATAGTAATCATAATAATCATAGTAGTCATAGTAGTCATAGTATTCATAGTAGTCATAGTATTCATAGTAGTCATAGTAGTCATAATAGTCAGTAGTCATAGTATTCATAGTAGTCATAGTATTCATAGTAGTCATAGTCGTCATAGTAGTCATAGTAGTCATAATAGTCAGTAGTCATAGTATTCATAGTAGTCATAGTATTCATAGTAGTCATAGTAGTCATGATAGTCAGTAGTCATAGTATTCATAGTAGTCATAGTATTCATAGTAGTCATAGTAGTCATAGTAGTCATAGTAGTCATAGTAGTCATAGTAGTCATAGTAGTCATAGTAGTCCTAGTAATCATGGTACAGTAGCCATAGTAACTGTAGCAGTAGCCGTAGTCGCTAATCCCCATTTCTCCCAGAAACTGCTCAAACGTGGCGAACATCAAGCTGGGCGTGGACGTGAACTGCTTCACGGAGCTGGAGGTCGAACTACAGTACCACCCATTTCGAAAAGCGGAAGTTGACAAGATCACATATCAGGCCTTCGCGCGAGAAATCGATGACTTTCGCGAATGGCACAGCACACTGCCTGTGGAAAAGCGAATCCCCATGGAGATCTTCGATGAGAATCTGCGCAGCCACAAGCTGGTGCTCTTCATCATCAAAGAGCTGCTCGCGAACGATCCGGACGAGAAGCCGGTGACAATTGACGACCAGTATGCGATGTTGCAAGTCAAATTCCTTGCCTCTGGATGCCTTCGCGACGATGAGGCGGTGCACAAGAGGAACCATTGCTTCCGGTTTCGGGCTGTGCTCCACCTGTGAGTCTCAGAATCCCTCGCATCCTCAGTCCCTCTCATCCTCAGTCCCTCTCATCCTCAGTCCCTCTCATCCTCAATCCCTCTCATCCCATCCCTCTCATCCTCAGTCCCTCTCATCCTCAATCCCTCACATCCTCAGTCCCTCACATCCTCAATCCCTCGCATCCTCAATCCCTCTCATCCTCAATCCCTCTCATCCTCAGTCCCTCTCATCCTCAATCCCTCTCATCCTCAATCCCTCTCATCCTCAGTCCCTCGCATCCTCAATCCCTCTCATCCTCAGTCCCTCGCATCCTCAATCCCTCTCATCATCAGTCCCTCGCATCCTCTATCCCTCTCATCCTCTATCCCTCACATCCCCATCCCTCTCATCCTCAGTCCCTCGCATCCTCAGTCTCTCACATCCTCAGTCCCTCTCATCCTCAATCCCTCTCATCCTCTATCCCTCTCATCCTCAATCCCTCTCATCCTCAGTCCCTCTCATCCTCAGTCCCTCTCATCCTCAGTCCCTCTCATCCTCAATCCCTCTCATCCTCAGTCCCTCTCATCCTCAATCCCTCACATCCTCAGTCCCTCGCATCCTCTATCCCTCTCATCATCAGTCCCTCGCATCCTCTATCCCTCTCATCATCAGTCCCTCTCATCCTCAGTCCCTCACATCCTCAATCCCTCTCATCCTCAGTCCCTCTCATCCTCAATCCCTCTCATCCTCAGTCCCTCGCATCCTCAGTCTCTCACATCCTCAGTCCCTCTCATCCTCAATCCCTCTCATCCTCTATCCCTCTCATCCTCAATCCCTCTCATCCTCAATCCCTCTCATCCTCAATCCCTCTCATCCTCAGTCCCTCTCATCCTCAGTCCCTCTCATCCTCAGTCCCTCTCATCCTCAATCCCTCTCATCCTCAGTCCCTCTCATCCTCAGTCCCTCTCATCCTCAGTCCCTCTCATCCTCAATCCCTCTCATCCTCAGTCCCTCTCATCCTCAGTCCCTCTCATCCTCAGTCCCTCGCATCCTCTATCCCTCTCATCCTCAATCCCTCTCATCCTCAATCCCTCTCATCCTCAGTCCCTCTCATCCTCAGTCCCTCTCATCCTCAGTCCCTCTCATTCTCAATCCGAAATTTTCAGTTGTTTAAGCCGTCGATACTGAATATTTGAGATTTTTCACATCCTCAATGCTAAGTTATTCTGAGCAAGCAAAGCTTTCGCATGTCTTTCGGATGAAAGTGATGCTTGTGTTTGATCGTTGACGACTTCTTTTGCATTTTCCCATCCAATGACTCTCTTCCAGACGCCTTGTGGAGCTGCAAAAGCAGCTGGTGGCAAAGCGCAACTGCATCTGCGCACTGGGCTTTCATTGGGACCCCGAGCGGGAGTCGTGCCAGAAGCGGCTGCTGGGCTACTGTCACGAACAAAATGTCTGCCTGAACGGCGGCATCTGCCAGGCTAGCGTGCGCAAATCGACCAATCGAAACGCGCTGGGAGTGGCGAGCGAAGAGATCGTGATTTTATGCACCTGCTCGGCCGCGTGGAGGGGCGAACGGTGCGAACTGGTGAGAGGCAATGGCGAAGGCTTGTCTTTTTGTACGGCTTTTTGAGTATCACCTCTGGCATCTTAGCGTTGGAACAGCGGTGCCCGAAATGGCATCCGACATCTAATACGATGCGAGTTGGATGCCAACGCCAGCCATTGCCATTATTTGAATGCCATTGATATATCCGTGATGAAATTCAATTCTAGAAGTAAACAACTCGCAACCATATCACAGAGACTCACTGATTGACAGCTAGAGCGTTAGAGAGTCAGAAGGCATTAATTGTTGACAGTTGTTAACTTTCCATTCTTCGGAGAGGGGTAGAGATTCAGAGAGAGGGAAAGAGAAGGAGAAAAGTTCAAAGTGAGGGAGAGAAAGGGGTGAGGTTCAGAGAGGGGGGAGAGAGAGAGTTAGCAGTTCAGAGAGGTAGAGACAGAGGGGGAGAGAGAGTTAGCAGTTCAGAGAGGTAGAGACAGAGGGGGAGAGAGAGTTAGCAGTTCAGAGAGGTGGAGACAGAGGGGGTGAGGTTCAGAGATGGAGAGAGAGAGAAGGGGTGAGATTCAGAGAGGGAGAGAGAGAGAAGGGGTGAGATTCAGAGATGGAGAGAGAGAGAAGGGGTGAGATTCAGAGAGGGAGAGAGAGAGAAGGGGTGAGGTTCAGAGATGGAGAGAGAGAGAGAAGGGGTGAGATTCAGAGAGGGAGAGAGAGAGTTAGCAGTTCAGAGAGAAGGGGTGAGGTTCAGAGAGGGGGAGAGAGAAGGGGTGAGGTTCAGAGAGGGAGAGAGAAGGGGAGAGAAGGGGTGAGGTTCAGAGAGGGGGAGAGAAGGGGAGAGAAGGGGTGAGGTTCAGAGAGGGGGAGAGAGAAAGGGAGAGGTTCAGAGAGGGGGAGAGAGAAGGGGTGATGTTCAGAGAGGGGGAGAGAAGGGGTGAGGTTCAGAGAGGGGGAGAGAAGGGGTGAGGTTCAGAGAGGGGGAGAGAGAAGGGGTGAGGTTCAGAGAGGAGGGGGAGAGAAGGGGTGAGGTTCAGAGAGGGGGAGAGAGAAGGGGTGAGGTTCAGAGAGGAGGAGAGAGAAGGGGTGAGGTTCAGAGAGGGGGAGAGAGAAGGGGTGATGTTCAGAGAGAGGGAGAGAAGGGGTGATGTTCAGAGAGGGGGAGAGAAGGGGTGAGGTTCAGAGAGGAGAAAATGACTTCTTCTAAGCCTTGGGCTCTTGGAACCATCGACTGGTCTAGCAAGTCTATGGTTTGCTGTCAGGATGCGAGAACTATGACTTGCAATTAGCCGACTTCTTCCGTACAGGAGAATGACGTCTGCCAGAACCAGGCATCCACCAGCACATGCGGCGATCACATCTGCCAGCGCGATCCTGACGTTGAGCACGGCTTCACCTGCATCTGCCCGCCGGAGACGCACGTCCGCATCTCCGAGAAGGATCCGCGCTGCCGCGACATCAACGAGTGCAGCGAACGAAATCCCGAACTAAATCCGTTGTGTAAAAACGACGGCGAATGCGAGAATCATAATCCCGGCTTCATCTGTGAGCGGCTTTGCGTTTTCATTCATTTGCGGTGTATTTTTCTCTTAGCACACTGGCTTGTGTTGAAATGCTTTGAGACTTGGAGAGGGGGAGAGATTCAGAGCGGGGAGAGATCCAGAGAGGGGAGAGATTCAGAGAGGGGAGAGATTCAGAGCGGGGAGAGATCCAGAGAGGGGAGAGATCCAGAGAGGGGAGAGATTCAGAGCGGGGAGAGATCCAGAGAGGGGAGAGATTCAGAGAGTGGGAGAGAGATTCAGAGAGTGGGAGAGAGATTCAGAGAGTGGGAGAGAGATTCAGAGAGTGGGAGAGAGATTCAGAGAGTGGGAGAGAGATTCAGAGAGGGGAGATTTAGAGAGGGGGTGAGATTCAGAGAGATGGAGAGATTCAGAGAAGGTGAAGAGATTGGGTTAGAAATCCAAATGCCGTAGAAAAATATACGGATGTACCAAGCGCCCAAAATTGACAGTAAGAACTCAACACTCACTCAAGGCAAATGCCGGCACGGCTACTCCGGTCCCAGATGTGAATACCCTCCCGACCCGCCCAGCTGGAGCAGCTGGGAAGACTGGAGCAAGTGCATCCTGCCAGACAAAGCGCTCGCCTGCATGGAATCGCCAATGCAAGTTCGAATTAGACGATGCGAATCCAAAGGATTTGCGCAGCACTGCGAGGGCCCGAAGAGGGAGATTCGATTTCTCTGCCCAGGACAGATGAACAACTGGGACACAATGGGTGAGACTGGATGAGCTAGGTCTATGAGATCTGGTCTATAGATGAGTCTGTAGTTTTTTTCTAGAGATTCTGCAAAAGGGGAACTTCAAACCCCAAGGGTCGGAAGCGGGCTCCAAGGGCCGGGAGTGGGGGCTCCACGAGCCGGAAGTGGGAAGGGGGCTCCAAGGGTCAGGAGGTGGAGGGGGCTCCAAGTGTCAGGAGGGGGAGGGGGCTCCAAGTGTCAGGAGGGGGAGGGGGCTCCAAGGGTCAGGAGGGGGAGGGGGCTCCAAGTGTCAGGAGGGGGAGGGGGCTCCAAGGGTCAGGAGGGGGAGGGGGCTCCAAGTGTCAGGAGGGGGAGGGGGCTCCAAGTGTCAGGAGGGGGAGGGGGCTCCAAGTGTCAGGAGGTGGAGGGGGCTCCAAGTGTCAGGAGGGGGGGGGCTCCAAGTGTCAGGAGGGGGAGGGGGCTCCAAGTGTCAGGAGGGGGAGGGGGCTCCAAGGGTCAGGAGGGGGAGGGGGCCTTATGGCCCGGGGGTAGGACAGGGTGCTTCAAGGGCCGGGAGTGGGGAGAGGGCTCCAAGGGCCGGGAGTGGGGAGAGGGCTTCAAGGGCCGGGAGTGGGGAGAGGGCTTCAAGGGCCGGGAGTGGAGAGAGGGCTCCAAGGGCCGGGAGTGGGGAGAGGGCTTCAAGGGCCGGGAGTGGGGAGAGGGCTTCAAGGGCCGGGAGTGGGGAGAGGGCTTCAAGGGCCGGGAGTGGGGAGAGGGCTCCAAGGGCCGGGAGTGGGGAGAGGGCTCCAAGGGCCGGGAGTGGGGAGAGGGCTTCAAGGGCCGGGAGTGGAGGAGAGGGGCTCCAAGGGCCGGGAGTGGGGAGAGGGCTTCAAGGGCCGGGAGTGGGGAGAGGGCTCCAAGGGCCGGGAGTGGGGAGAGGGCTCCAAGGGCCGGGAGTGGGGAGAGGGCTCCAAGGGCCGGGAGTAGGGAAGGGGCTCTATTGGCCGGGAGTGGGGAGAGGGGGCTCCCAAGTTCAGGAGTGGGGCTCCGACGAGGCTTGGGCGTGGGCTCCAAGGACTCGAACGAAAGAGAGAGAAAGAAAGAAAGAAAGAGAACGTGCCGCCCGCAGCCTGCAGCCGGTACCGCGGCAACGTAACGCACCGTGAGGTCACTGGCTACAGCCGACTGGACTACCTAGCAATCGAGGAATTCGGCAAATTCTCCGCCCACGAATTGGAGCTGGTGCTGGCCGACAGTCTGAGCAGCTACATGCGAAATTTCGGCCTGCTGAGTTGCACAATGGGCTACTGCCTGCTCACACCTGTGCTGGTGGGCTGGTGCCTGTGGCGGATCCTTCGCTCCAAAATCATTGCCAGCCGGCTGGCCGGAAGCAGCATAGCAGCCGGGATGCAGAAGCAGCGACAGGCGGCCAAGGAGGAGGCGGAGAAAGAGGCCGCGGTGATGCTGCGTCGGGCGGCGATCGCCCAGGAGAAGGCGAGGCGGCGTCGGGCGGCGAAGCGGGAGGACGCGGAGGCGCTGGAGCAGTGGAGCCAGCGCCAGCTGGAAGAGGCCTGCTGGGAGCTGGCGACAATGAGGGAGCAGCGGGAGCAGCTCAGGGAGAAGGAGGAGCAGGAAAGGCGACTGGTGCTGGCGAAGATGGAGACCCGGCTGGTGAAGGTGTCGGCCAACAAGAAGCGGCTACAACGGGCAGCCGCGAAAGACAATAAAGGAAACAAATTGGGGAAGCCGAATGGGCAAAAGCCAAAGGCCGAGAAGCAGGAGCAGAAAAGCCCGGGAGAGGGACATGCATGAAGACCTGAAAGCTAACTACTCAACACCAATCTATCACTGCCCAATATCGCTTCAAATTCGAACTGGCGCCAAAACGGAGCTAATCTACGATACATTTATAACAAGTCAAACATTCAGTAGTTAATCAAATAAAAATCTTCGAAAAAAACTCCAATTAAATCTAATAGTTGTTTCAAAGTGAATTATATTTTATCTTCTTCGTCATACTACTATTAGTAGAGCAAAAACGTTAGAGAAAAAACCGTGTAGATTCGTAGAAAGAGCTGTGCCGAAAGCGAAGCTTGCAAAACTTGCTCTGGAGAGATTTGTTACAAAACGAAACAAAGTTTCTTCCGGGTTGGATTTCCGGGTGCGAATAATTTAGCAGTAATAAACAAAAGAGTTTTGCGCGCGAAACCAAATTATCTACTCAACTCGCGAGCAAAATTGGTTCGAAGGAATAGAATGAGAAAAGTTAAATTTCGCTAAAATAAAAGTTTAAATGAAACACAATAAACGAAAAAAATTAGAGTTGGGCTGTCAATCTGAGCCTGAGATCCTCGGAATTGGCAGAAACTCCTACGCCCTGGCGCAGCCCGTGTTCACCTCCGTCTCTATGACGTAGCTGGCCAAGCGCCAGCAGCCGTAAAAGTGCGAGGCCATGCCTAGCAGGACGAAAATGTGAAACAGCTGGTGGCTCTGGCACTGAAATTGGGTTGAGGGACCTGTCTGTCTGTCTGTCTGTCTGTCTGTCTGTCTGTCTGTCTGTCTGTCTGTCTGTCTGTCTGTCTGTCTGTCTGTCTGTCTGTCTGTCTGTCTGTCTGTCTGTCTGTCTGTCTGTCTGTCTGTCTGTCTGTCTGTCTGTCTGTCTGTCTGTCTGTCTGTCTGTCTGTCTGTCTGTCTGTCTGTCTGTCTGTCTGTCTGTCTGTCTGTCTGTCTGTCTGTCTGTCTGTCTGTCTGTCTGTCTGTCTGTCTGTCTGTCTGTCTGTCTGTCTGTCTGTCTGTCTGTCTGTCTATCTGTCTGTCTTCCTGTCAATAGACATGCAGCAGACATGTTAACAAAACCCACCACTACGTCGCACTTTCCGGGAAACAGTCTCTCCGGGATCCGGCTGGCATAGAGGCCAGCGCCGGTCAGGTAGCAGGCGGCCATGATGGCGCACCAGCAGACGCTCTTCTCGAAGGCCAAGTCCCAGCCGTGCAGCCACACGGAGTTCATAGCCGGCACCACGCCAAAGAGCCCGAATGCGGCGAAAAATACTGCAAGGTTCGCGGAGGGAGAGGGTGGGCGTTGAAACTTCAATTAGCACGTTTAATCAATAATCAATCAACCAATCAATCAATCAATCAACCAATCAATCAATCAATCAATCAATTAGTCAGTCAATCAATCAATCCGTCAATCAATTAATGAATTACAAAAGCAATCTAACATACATGTATAGTTAAATAAGAAATCAACAAAAGAATTCGATCAAATAATCAATAAATTGACCAGTCTATCAGGCATGAAGTCAATCTGCCTGTATCTTATTGATAATTTTTTAAGTCCACAGCAAAGACACAAATGGAACCCCAGCCAGCAGCTCACTGCGCACCTGCTCTAACAGTTCTGAACTGGGGAGAAGCAAATTTCTCCAGAAGCGACATGGCGATAGCGAAGGAGCCCATCAGGCCGACCACGCAGATGTAGAGCAGCTGAAGGCTTCGACGGCAATAGAAATCGTAATAAACCCAGGTGACAAAGCTGCCCGTGATCATCACGGCTATGCCTGCGTAGTCTAGCCTGCAGTTGTGGCGGTGTGGGTTCGGGCAATGCTGGTAATAGTGGATGACTTATAGTAGCAGCTTAGAAATGCCCGACCGAGGAGAGGGAGAAGAGAGGCGGGGAGGAGAGAGGCGAGGGAGAAGAGAGGCGGGGAGAAGAGAGGTGAGGGAGAAGAGAGGCGGGGAGGAGAGAGGCAAAGGAGAAGAGAGGAGAGGGAGAAGAGAGGTGGGGAAGGAGAGAGGAGAGGGAGGAAAGAGGCGGGGAGAGAGACGGGGGAGAAGAGAGGCGGGGAAGAGAGAGGCGAAGGAGAAGAGAGGCATGGGAGGAGAGAGGCGAAGGAGAAGAGAGGCATGGGAGGAGAAAGGAGAGGGAGAAAAGAGGCGGAGGAGAAGAGAGGCATGGGAGGAGAAAGGAGAGGGAGAAAAGAGGCGAAGGAGAAGAGAGGCATGGGAGGAGAAAGGAGAGGGAGAAAAGAGGCGGAGGAGAAGAGAGGCATGGGAGGAGAAAGGAGAGGGAGAAAAGAGGCATGGGAGGAGAAAGGAGAGGGAGAAAAGAGGCGGAGGAGAAGAGAGGCATGGGAGGAGAAAGGAGAGGGAGAAAAGAGGCGGAGGAGAAGAGAGGCATGGGAGGAGAAAGGAGAGGGTGAAGAGAGGCATGGGAGGAGAAAGGAGAGGGAGAAAAGAGGCGGAGGAGAAGAGAGGCATGGGAGGAGAAATGAGAGGGAGAAAAGAGGCGGAGGAGAAGAGAGGCATGGGAGGAGAAAGGAGAGGGTGAAGAGAGGCGGAGGAGAAGAGAGGCATGGGATGAGAAAGGAGAGGGTGAAGAGAGGCATGGGAGGAGAAAGGAGAGGGAGAAAAGAGGCGGAGGAGAAGAGAGGCATGGGAGGAGAAAGGAGAGGGAGAAAAGAGGCGGAGGAGAAGAGAGGCATGGGAGGAGAAAGGAGAGGGTGAAGAGAGGCATGGGAGGAGAAAGGAGAGGGAGAAAAGAGGCGGAGGAGAAGAGAGGCATGGGAGGAGAAAGGAGAGGGAGAAAAGAGGCGGAGGAGAAGAGAGGCATGGGAGGAGAAAGGAGAGGGAGAAAAGAGGCGGAGGAGAAGAGAGGCATGGGAGGAGAAAGGAGAGGGAGAAGAGAGGCATGGGAGGAGAAAGGAGAGGGTGAAGAGAGGCATGGGAGGAGAAAGGAGAGGGAGAAGAGAGGCATGGGAGGAGAAAGGAGAGGGTGAAGAGAGGCATGGGAGGAGAAAGGAGAGGGAGAAGAGAGGCGGGGGAGGAGAGAGGCGAAGGAGAAGAGAGGAGAGAAGGAAGAGAGGCGGAAAGAGAGCACTGCAGCTGAGAACAGTCTGAGAGGAGAACAGTCAAGGGAAACTGACTCACTTGTTCATCAAGCTGCTGACAGAAGCAGAGTGGCAACAGAAGGTGTGGAAGGCGGCCGACATGCTCAGACAGACGGCCGAGCTGAAATAGGAGACACCGAAGGCGAGCTTCTCGCGGAGATGCACCTCCAGGTCGGTCAGGTCGCGGAAGGCCAGCCAGAGGATGACCAGGAAGCCTGACATAAGATATAGGAGGAGTGAATAACGTTTACTACACTCCAGGTAAAATATTTAATGGGTGGTGCTGCACAGTGCTGCACACAGATAAAAATAGGACCATATTTAATTGCGTGATAGTGGCGTGACAGGTGCATAAAATTTTTTACCGAAAAAGTAAGACACGGTGTTGTTTAGAGCTGTCCCAACATTACTAAGGAATTAATGTTGGTTTTAAAATTTATTATTTATTGATAATAAAAACATTTGACTCTGAGCATTAGACAGTGTGAGATATGGCTGATTGTAAACTAGCGCTCTCTGATGTACATTGGATGCATTTGAAGCTCACGGGGGAATCGCTGAGATGCCAAGGGATCAATTGGAAGTTGTTGGTAGGCCAAGCCAAAGGTTGGTCAAAGGTCGACTTGAGGTTAAGCCAAAGCTTACCGGGGATGCTAATATCTTGGGCTAGCTAGCTGGCTTTCAGGGCCTGATGCTTTTAACATCATTTTCCTTAAGAAACTAACAGTGACCATGGCAGACCAAAAGTTACAAGTATAGATAGTCGGTTGTTCAAATTTTTTTTTCTTTCTTTGTTGCCTTCCCAACGGGGGCGAAGAGTGCTAGTCCACTATACTAAAAACTTGTGCAACTACCTCGGACCAAACACATGCTGGCTTAAAATAATTCCGGAAGTCCAATAGGAAGCGTTCTAAAGCGGAATTAAGTCATCCTAATATTTTCCATAAGTCTGAAGTGTTACATCCTGAGACTTCTTCCCCTGGAAACCAGAGAGGCCATGTAAGCAATGGGATCTCGCACCGATCAGGTGAGTCCAGATGTTGCCAGTCTCAGAGTGCACTCTGAAGACGCTCATCAGGCAGGCTGCCACAGACCGCAGCTGAGGCCGGTGCCAGTCAATGATGTACTCGTTGTCCTGCAGCCATTTCGGCAGCTTCAGCTGGTTCCTGGTCTGCCAGGTGATCTTCTTCTTCTGCAGCTGGTCACGCTGGCTGTGCATTGGCCTAAGTTTGCTCCGTGCCAAATGCTGCTGTTACTGCTGTGTAGCAAAAATGCGAATTAAAATAAACGGGCATGAACTTCACCCAATATATACACATGCGCTTCAAGCTGCATTAAGCTTCGTGGTTGGAGAAGAAAGTAAGAGAGAGGTGGGAGGGAGGGCGGGAGAGAAAGAGAGGCAGAGGGACAGGCAGAGAAGCCATGAAGAGAACGGACCAGCTCAACCTGACGCGACTTGTGCCACCCAACCATGGGAGCTTTGGTCTTATGCGCGTCTCTGCCTCCAGCTAGTGCTCTACACCGCAGTATAATGGCATGATTTTCCTGGGGTCGATGAGGACTGTGCGTTCACACTGTACCCCACCGCCAACCTCTCCTACTCAATTGTATAGTACAGGCTCTCTAGAGAATTTTACTCAAAATCCGCGCGTATAATGCGCCACATGCTGCATTACAAGGAGAGGAAATGCGCCGTTAATTAAGTAGAACTATATGAGAAAGGTTTGTAAAAGTGTAAGCTAGTAATGAATAATAGCGGGTGTAAGACTGCCGGCTATACCGATTTGTGTATTTATAATGTTTTTAGCTAAGTACACGTAGGGCAAAAACGAGCCTGTTATACTACTATAAAGCTACCAGTGTGCATATCTAAAATAAATCTTAGAAGGTGAACTGAAAATTATCAAAAACAAGCATAAAAATACTCATGAGAATGTTTAATCATGAAAGAGAACAAGCAGATACGTAACATGAATAACGAATGCTTTACAAAAAGTGTGTTTTACAAGCTTAAGACCCTCAATTTTCATCGCGAATCGAAGATTAATAATGTGGGATGAGGAAACATCCTACGTTCCAAGACTTTTCCAAGTCAATCCAAGCACGGTTACTACTTATTCGACGGTTTTGGTAGCTCAATCGTTGCTCAATCCAGACGCAGCAAAGCACATAAACTGGAAGGATTCTCCTTCTTCCAGCAACTGCTTAATGCACACTGCGTCTTTGCAGACCAAAAAACACTAATCGTATGCGCATATTGTAAGAACAGCAAAACGACCAGCTTTTAGGGTCACGTGACGACTGTTCGATCCAAACCCGATTGAGTTAATCGAATAGCGAAGTCAAGCCTTGCTGCTTCTGCCGTAGATCGGATTGGGAAACACGTCGGGCAGTTTCGTGTAAACGGGATCTCGCATCGGCAGGTAGTCGTTCTCGGCATCGCTACCTGGCTGCGGGAGCTCCTGGTCGCAGTTCGATGCGGCAGCGGCGTCGGTGGCGGCGACAGCAGCTTCGGTTTCAGCCGCTTTGGACGCGGCACCAGTCTGATAAAGCGGATGCTGTTCCGGGCTCAGCATCTGGTCGCGACCGAAGTTTCGCCGCCTTTGCCGAGTCTGGCGACACCACACCTTCACCATGTGGCCAGCCAATAGCAGAATGACCACAAACAGGACTGTGCTCACTGAATATACTACTTTTATCACCAGTTCCAGGCGAAGAATCTCGTTTTCCAGCTCCATGGATCGAATCCGCTGCTGCGCGAGAGCCTCTTTGATTTTGTTGGCAGCGACAGAGTTGGAGCTGGACGATTTCCAGCCCGTGTGGTTTGCTGAGTCCGAGTCTTCTACAACCGCACCGACGGTCGAAGGCGCTGTCGACTCAACGAGTTCAACGGATTCCACGAGAGCTGTTGAAGAATCTGTGGTGACAGGGTTCGAGTTCGTTGCCGCTTTTTTAGTTGCTGCTCCCGTAGTGGGTCCAGCGCTTGTCGGCGGTGTTTTCGGCTGCATGCAGGCGAATACTGGCGAGGACTTCGGACACGCTGGTGACTCTTCCACAGTGCTGAGACAGCCCAGCGTTGCCGGCATACTTCTATTGTGGTAGGTCAGGTAGTGCTCGTAGTTATCCGTGCAAACAGCTTTGTAGATCTGTCTGTGCAAAATACGTGTAGAACTATTGCGCAAGTAAAAATTTATTGCTTTAAAATTCACGGAACCGTTGCTACGAGTAATGACGCGAGTCAGACTAAAGTTGAATGGAACCGGACTTCCCAGCACTGGATGCGGGTCGCACATCATTGTCTGACAAATATTCTTTGCGTTCTTCTTGTAAGTCAAGCTGAGCTCGGTCAAATTCGGCAGGCTGTCGAACACGAAGCAGTTGAGCCGTTCCACCGTGCCGTGCATCGTCACCCGGCGGAGGCTGGCCATGCGGCAGAAGGAGCCGGTGAGGATCTTCGACAGGCTGGCGTCCAGCCACTCCAGCGAGTGCAGCACCGGCAGGGCGTATGTGGCCAGCATGGGGTTGCCGCGAAGGTCCAGCCAGCGCAGAGTGCTGCCGATCGAGCAGAATGTGTCTTTGTCCAGGTGTTCGATGCGATTCCACGACAAATCGAGCGCAACCAGATTCGGCAGGGAGTCCAGCACTCCAGATGGCACAATGTCGATGAGATTTCTTGACAAGTCGAGCCAGGTGGCAGCCGGAGGCGACAGACCGTCGAATTCGCCGTGACCTCCGAAGCGCAGCGACATGCCGCTGAAGTTGAGCAGCAGGCCGCTGCCGTTGGCGCCGCCGCTGAGCCGATTGCCCAGGTCGGCCAGGCCGCACCGCCTGACTTCAGCTGGCATGCTCAGCGGCGAAGGCTGCGGCCTGACCAATGTAGCGTTGAACAGCACAATGCCCGTATCGGGCACTCGGAGCTCCGGCAGGCCCTGTTCAACCAGCATCGGACTGGGCAAGACATCCGCTGGAAACTGCTCTAGCGAGCCGCACTGGTACAGCTGAATCGCGTCGCCCCGGATGAACGCGCACGACAGAGACTCCGAGTAAGTCGAGCCGCCGACAATCAGAATCGGCAGCAACAGGCCCAGCAACAGTTGCACCTTTGACATGCCTTACGGTTTAATTTGTTTATTCGATTGGCTTCATACAGGCTTTGAATCTTCTAAACAATGTTCCCGCCTCAACGCCGCCGCGCTGTTCTCCATGTTTTATAAGGGAAAGAGAGGCGGCCTGGCCCTGGAAGTGTTTACAAATTTATCCAACCAGATTGTGCAAGCGAGACGCGGCTTCAGTGTCGGCCCGTGCGACCTTTCTTCAGGCAGGAAGCGTCAATACCTTTACCTACATGTAGCACTAGCCAATACGAGCCCCAATTAGGTATGCTAAAACTCGATCTGCCACAACCAAACACTCCAATACTACTGGACTCGGAGCACCGGAATGCAGAGACAGACAGACAGGAAATGCGACAGAGTCTGAAATATTTGCTGTCAATGCGGTTATCTGCAATTTTTCATCTCAGTTGGTCTACAGGCGTTGCTGCACCAGATTCAAGTATGAAAGCCATCAGCTAGTGATACTAAGAAAGCGATCGAAATGCTTCGAATGCTAAATATATGTATACTGTAGTTATGACCATAACTTAAAGATTATACAAGACAGAATCTAGAAGGATTCGAGGATGTACATGCAGAAGGCGGTATCACCGAGGATGTACATGCAGGCGGTATCACCCGAGGATGTACATGCAGAAGGCGGTATCACCGAGGATGTACATGCAGAAGGCGGTATCACCGAGGATGTACATGCAGAAGGCGGTATCACCCGAGGATGTACATGCAGAAGGCGGTATCACCCGAGGATGTACATGCAGAAGGCGGTATCACCCGAGGATGTACATGCAGAAGGCGGTATCACCCGAGGATGTACATGCAGAAGGCGGTATCACCCGAGGATGTACATGCAGAAGGCGGTATCACCCGAGGATGTACATGCAGAAGGCGGTATCACCGAGGATGTACATGCAGAAGGCGGTATCACCGAGGATGTACATGCAGAAGGGGGCATCACCCAGTCAATTTGAAAAATTGACGAACTGCCAGAGACAACGATACTAACGCAGAAGATCGCTAATAAGCAACATTTTACATTCAATTCTTTAGAATTTGTCAGAATGGGAGTTTAAAAACTTCATCAATCTGTCTTCAACTACTCTCACAACCTTTCCGAATGTAGCACCTTTCTAGAATATAGAAGCCATTGGCTCTTCATCTGCTAGCTCCAACTGACTTTCTCATTTGCGCCAATTTGATGAGGGACCATTGGAAGGAAGCTGAGCGATCGAATTTCCAACGATCCAGGCCACCACAGGGCTGTCAAATGCCAAGTGCAGGGCACAGGAAGTGGCCAACAGTGTCTCCATGGCAACAGTGAATAACAGACCAAAGAGAAGTGCAAGATAGAAGACAGCCAAAGACAAGAATCCACAGGGCTGCAGTCGTTCCCAAAGTCAAATTTAACAACATCAAAGGCGGGAGTTATTTTGTCAAATTTATAATTCACGAAACACAGTCGACCAGTAGTTCAAAAAAATGATTTATTGAAAACGGCACGGATAAAAACATAAGGCACAAAACAGTCGGATCGCCAGGAATGAGTTGAAGAGTTAAAATAGACTGCTCGTAATATTGCGATAATTCAATAACAATATATTGCAACAGCAGAAGTGGACTCGAATACATAAAAAATAGTTGGGAATCGGCAATCATGTAAAATGTATTAATGCGGAAATAAGATATTAAAAATATTTCTCTTTGTTTTATTATGGCCACGAAAAACATTATGAGCAAAATAATCGTAAACCAAAGCTTACAAGCCTGCCTCGCTCAAGTAGAGTGCATTTGAATTTACAATCAATTTATGCAGAAACCTCACAGCCTGCCACCTATAAACAAAAGCGGCGCAATAATGCATTAATATTCACCTTATATGACAGGTAAATTATAGGGGAAAAGTCAAAGCGACTCAGTCCGGCCTTGGCCAGGCGGCGCCAGCACGATTCGAGGAAAAGCGCGCGCGCTTGCCTGGCGCTCGTTAGGCGTCACCCGGATGCCGTCAAGATCTTGGAGGCGCCGGCCGCACTGGGAGATCACGAAGTGTCTGGCGGGAGGTTGAGGGGGGTAAGCTGGGCTGCTGATGCTGATTGATAATCTTTGCTGAGAGGCGATGCTAGGCGTTGCTAAGGGGCGATGCTAGGCGTTGCTAAGGGGCGATGCTAGGCGTTCTAAGGGGCGATTATAGGGGTTACTAAGGCTAATTATAGGCGTTGCTAAGGCTAATTATAGGCATTGCTAAGGGTAATTATAGGCGTTGCTAAAGGACGATTCTTGGCGTTGCTAAGCGGCGTTTCTAGGCGTTGCTAAGGGGCGATTATATTGGTTGCTAAGGGTAATTATAGGCGTTGTTAAGGGGCGATTCTAGGCGTTGGTAAAAGGCAATTCTAGGCGTTGCTAAGGGGCGATTCTAGGCGTTGCTAAGAGGCGATTCTAGGCGTTGCTAAGGGGCGATTCTAGGCGTCGCTAAGAGGCGATTCTAGGCGTCGCTAAGGGGCGATTCTAGGCATCGCTAAGGGCGATTCTAGGTGTTGCTAAGAGCCGATTTTAGGCGTTGCTAAGGGGCGTTTCTAGGCTTTGCTAAGGGGAGATTCTAGGCTAGATGGTGCTAGATGTGATTATCAGGACTATTAGATGCTGAGCAAAATATTATTGGCCCCACCTGTAGTCCTCGTACTCCTGATAAGAGGCGCCATTAAAATAGCTGGGCGCAGCCGGGTTGTCCATCATGGACAGAGAGGCCAGGCTGGGACAGCAGCGTATGAGCCTGTGCACGCAGTCGGCCAGATTATGCAAACTGTTCCGATTGAGCCACAGTACGCGAAGTCTCGGCAGATTGGGCAGGTGGGCCAGACAGGTGAGCCGGTTGCCGTCCAGCACCAGGGTGTCCAATCGGGGCAGGCGGGCCAGCTCGCGCAGGGAGGCATCTGTGAGGCAGTTGCCAGACAGATCCAGCTCGGTAATCTGGTTGCTAGGCGGTTGCCATAGCGCCTGGGCCGAGGCCAGGTCAGTCAGGCCGCGAAAAGCGAGGGAGATTCGCTGAAAGAAGTTAATTTTATTGTAGATCTCCGATCCGCAGTTTCAAATGCGCTTCTAAAAATCCTTAAACCCTGACGAGTTCTACTCCAGCTCTCCTACCTCCTCTACCTGAGCCTCTCCTACCTCCTCTACCTGAGCCTCTCCTACCTCCTCTACCTGAGCCTCTCCTACCACCTCTACCTGAGCCTCTCCTACCACCTCTACCTGAGCCTCTCCTACCTCCTCTACCTGAGCCTCTCCTACCACCTCTACCTGAGCCTCTCCTACCACCTCTACCTGAGCCTCTCCTACCTCCTCTACCTGAGCCTCTCCTACCCCTCTACCTGAGCCTTTCCTACCACCTCTACCTGAGCCTCTCCTACCCCCTCTACCTGAGCCTCTCCTACCCCTCTACCTGAGCCTCTCCTACCCCTCTACCTGAGCCTCTCCTACCACCTCTACCTGAGCCTCTCCTACCCCTCTACCTGAGCCTCTCCTACCCCTCTACCTGAGCCTCTCCTACCACCTCTACCTGAGCCTTTCCTACCACCTCTACCTGAGCCTCTCCTACCCCTCTACCTGAGCCTTTCCTACCACCTCTACCTGAGCCTCTCCTAACCCTCTACCTGAGCCTCTCCTACCCCTCTACCTGAGCCTCTCCTACCCCTCTACCTGAGCCTCTCCTACCCCTCTACCTGAGCCTCTCCTACCACCTCTACCTGAGCCTTTCCTACCACCTCTAACTGAGCTCTCCTACCCCTCTACCTGAGCCTTTCCTACCACCTCTACCTGAGCCTCTCCTAACCCTCTAGCTGAGCCTCTCCTACCCCTCTACCTGAGCCTCTCCTACCCCTCTACCTGAGCCTCTCCTACCACCTCTACCTGAGCCTTCCTACCACCTCTACCTGAGCCTTTCCTACCACCTCTACCTGAGCCTCTCCTAACCCCTCTAGCTGAGCCTCTCCTACCCTCTACCTGAGCCTCTACTACCCTCTACCTGAGCCTCTCCTACCCCTCTACATGAGCCTCTCCTACCCCTCTACCTGAGCCTCTCCTACCTCCTCTACCTGAGCCTCTCCTACCCCTCTACCTGAGCCTCTCCTACCCCTCTACCTGAGCCTCTCCTACCTCCTCTACCTGAGCCTCTCCTACCACCTCTACCTGAGCCTCTCCTACCTCCTCTACCTGAGCCTCTCCTACCCCTCTACCTGAGCCTCTCCTACCACCTCTACCTGAGCCTTTCCTACCACCTCTACCTGAGCCTCTCCTACCCTCTACCTGAGCCTCTCCTACCACCTCTACCTGAGCCTCTCCTACCACCTCTACCTGAGCCTCTCCTACCACCTCTACCTGAGCCTTTCCTACCACCTCTACCTGAGCCTCTCCTACCCCTCTACCTGAGCCTTTCCTACCCCTCTACCTGAGCCTCTCCTAACCCTCTACCTGAGCCTCTACTACCCTCTACCTGAGCCTCTCCTACCCCTCTACATGAGCCTCTCCTACCCTCTACCTGAGCCTCTCCTACCCCCTCTACCTGAGCCTCTCCTACCCCCTCTACCTGAGCCTTCCTACCACCTCTACCTGAGCCTCTCCTAACCCTCTAGCTGAGCCTCTCCTACCCTCTACCTGAGCCTCTACTACCCTCTACCTGAGCCTCTCCTACCCCTCTACATGAGCCTCTCCTACCCCTCTACCTGAGCCTCTCCTACCCCCTCTACCTGAGCCTCTCCTACCCCCTCTACCTGAGCCTCAGCTACCCCTCTACCTGGGCCTCTCCTACCCCTTTTACCTGAGCCTCTCCTACCCCTTTTACCTGAGCCTCTCCTACCCCTTTTACCTGAGCCTCTCCTACCCCTTTTACCTGAGCCTCTCCTACCCCTTTTACCTGAGCCTCTCCTAACCCTCTAGCTGAGCCTCTCCTAACCCTCTAGCTGAGCCTCTCCTAACCTCTAGCTGAGCCTCTCTACCCTCCTACCTGAGCCTCTACTACCCTCTACCTGAGCCTCTCCTACCCCCTTTTACCTGAGCCTCTCCTACCTTTTACCTGAGCCTCTCCTACCCCTTTTACCTGAGCCTCTCCTACCCTTTTACCTGAGCCTCTCCTACCCCTCTACCTGAGCCTCTCCTACCCCTCTACCTGAGCCTCTCCTACCTCCTCTACCTGAGCCTCTCCTACCACCTCTACCTGAGCCTCTCCTACCTCCTCTACCTGAGCCTCTCCTACCCCTCTACCTGAGCCTCTCCTACCCTCTACCTGAGCCTCTCCTACCACCTCTACCTGAGCCTTCCTACCACCTCTACCTGAGC